>JALIZF010001333.1:0-244587 GCA_029948255.1 Telmatactis stephensoni
GGTAGTCGAATTAAGCGGCTATTAATTACGTTACAGGATTAAGTTGACCAAACGTTTTACGCACACCTACTACAAATGGACCAAATTTTATATATATAATGATACTAGTTTGGTTGAAATCGGAGCTTTTTTAACATCGAAATTGTTATACACTAGATTTGAAATTTTGCCAATTTTCTCAAAATCCAGACCTCGACGAGCAAAACGATTTATGAGACTTTGTAAATCAAATGTTTGTCTATAATATGAGAGCGTTTAAAGAAATTCTATTAAGCCGATTTTGAGTAAAAACGGAGCAATTATTTAACTTTGAAGAAATTTAAAACCGCGGGTGCTCTACTAAATTAATTTTATAACAATAATTTTCCAAAGAAAAGTTGCATTATTTTTGGTTCTAGATAACACCAAGGCATGGTTCTTTATTTTGTGAATATGTCATCGTATTTGCTATTTTTGATCGCCGTTGAGACGACTGTACGTAAAGCACTAAATTGCTGCGTTTATCTCGGAATTTCGACATCCACGTTAATAATACTGTTTCTTGAAAACTAGTAGATCAATTTTTTTCATTTCTCGATATTGAATATTCAATCCTTTACCAGTAAGGTGTGTAAATTATAAAGGCATTGAAGTTTTTTAAGACCATTAAATAATTTTTTAAACATTGCCATATGTGCATCTCTATTCTCCGAGTTGTTGCCGGTGTTTGATTATGCATGCATTAATAGCCGCTTCAATTCGACTACCCGCGCACTGGCGAAATTGGGTCGAGCCACCTTAAGTTGGCGTCAAAAACTTTTTGCTGAGCAATCAGCCAATCAGCATCGCGATGTACACGGACGGACGGACCGGACGGACGTACATCTGTTGGGCTTCCTGTGTGTCCATGAAAAATCAACTCGATGGGTTCTAGGTTACTATTTTTTCTTAGGTATGGAACTCCGCTATTATTGGATAAACACTAAGAAATCTGGTAAATTTGAACTGGTAATAATGGCTAAAAGTGCCAAAAACTAGCCCCTCGTGCAAGTTTCAATTCAAATTTTCATTTTGGATTAACACTCAAATTCTATTTTTCAGTTAGGAATTGATCTACTATAAGATACAATGCCTGTTTAAAACCGCCAGTCTTTTGAATTGTACAAAGTGGTTATCCCGTATGTTTATTCAAATGTAGCAACTTTCAAGCTGAAGTGATGTAAAGAATTTTATAGGCAAGGCGCAAAACTGGAAAAGTCGATCGCAAAAAGTGTACTAGAAGGCATTTTGGGGTAGAGGCTGGTAACATATATAACTATTCTAAACTAATTTTTCATGCTGAATGCGAATATGACTGTTACCAAGACGTATTCTGCAATCTTATAGTGTAAATGACGTATTTTGTGAATTGCTACAGTCATTTCATACTAACGGCTTTTTCATGTAATTCCAAAATTTCCCAAACTTAAAAACAATTGCCATGACTGGAAAGAGCATATCAAAATCAGTAAAACTGTGAAGTTTGAAGGATATCAGTTGAAAAGTCAAGGAGATATGAATTTTCAAAATTCGAAATTTGTTTGTATCTCTTGCATAACTGTAAGTGTTTTCATACAAAATGTTTTCTTTGCAATTTCCCTACAAACTTTTATCAAATCAGTAGGTTTTGCCCCCTGGGCATCCCATAATTTTCGTTTAAAATTGATATATTCAAGATGGCGGCCGTATCGGTAAAAAGGTCTATTGTAAGCTCCTCGGTGGAAAGCAACATTTCTACTATTTAAGCGAATCACTGTGAAACTCCATTTAATTCTGGAACTCGATGCGTGGTTTTCTGAACCGCAATTCACAAAATACGTCATTTACACGTATAAGATTGCAGAATACGTCTTGGTAACAGTCATATTCGGATTCAGCATGAAAAATTAGTTTAGAATAGTTATATTACCAACCTCTACCCCAAAATGCCTTCTGCATTTTTTGCGATCGACTTTTTCAGTTTTGCGCTTTGTCTATTATGGTTAATGAACGAGTTCAGTGAGTTCGAGTTTTATGAGTCTAGTGACGTCGTAAACAAATGCCGTTGCTCCTAACAACATTGTAGTTTTAACGTCAAAACATATAGGTCTCAAAACTGTCTCGTTTCTCATTCAAGTGATACGCGTAGCAAATTATGATTCTGATTCTGATCAATCTTCGCGTTTTCTAAAACCGTACATAGTGCACAATTTCTATTTCTCCAAATGTTTAGGTGTATCCCGTTGTGACATGATAATAAGGAAGGGATCAACTTGCATGGATTTGATCGAGGCCTAAAATATACTATGCTGCTTACGTGTGCACCAGCGTCCATTACCAGAATAACCAGGTTTACACTGACACGTGTAAGAGCCTTTGGTGTTGGTACAAATGGCATTGGCATCACAAGTGTGGGCATTTGAAGAACATTCATTGATATCTGAAAATCACAAACAATTAAATAATTAGGAAAAGCTCTGATTGGCCAGTCCAGACAATAGCTCGTGCATATTGGAAACTCATAAGCGGCTCGTTTCAGGATACTCAATTTTTGGGTGAGATGTTTGAGCGTCAAAACGTGAGTCTACAATACAGGCTAGCTGCATGCTTACCTGTGCACGAGCGTCCGTCACCAGAATAACCAGGTTTACACTGACACGTGTAAGAGCCTTTGGTGTTGGTACAAATGGCATTAGCATGACAAGTGTGGGCATTTGACGAACATTCATCAATATCTGAAATCAATAAAAACTGCCAAATTAGAAAAAGCGATCACACAGTTATCATCTATGACTTGGTGTTAAAGTTTACGTTACGTAATTTGAATGATGTAGTTGTATTCTTAGGAGTAAACCTCGGTCTCAAAACTGCATGGAGAGCTCAGATTTAATAGAGGGTCTGGATGGGGGTGTGCAAATGTCAGTTGTCAGTTAAATTTTGCCCTTTTTGTCAGTTGTCAGTTAAATAGAAATTAATGATTAACAAAGGCTTTTATTTATTTCTCATGGTATTTTTTCTTTCTAAGCCAGTTTTACGACCAAAATCCAGCAATTTGACATCCACTTGAACTTTGTCACATGCAACTGTCCCTGGGTTATGGAGAAAAACGACTATTTTTTCGGATTATGGTTGAATTGTCAGTTAAAAACAGGCTACACAAATGTCAGTTGCCATTTAAATTCTAAGGCATTTGTCGGTTGTCAGTTAAATTTTGGGCCATTTGTCAGTTGTCAGTTAACCCCATCCAGACCCTCTTAATAAGCAGCTAAATATATTGCCATTGTTTACAATAGCAGAAAACAAACAAGCAAGCAAACAAGCAGATCATTATGTGCTTGAATCAACGTTACTGATCTCTTACAGTTTTTTCCTGGATCAAGTTTAAAAACTTTTTTTACGATTCCAATCTTCACTTCGCCCCATAATAGTCAGTGCCGGAAAGTTTTTAAAAATAATTAAAAACTTGCACATGTATAGCAACTTTATTATTGGATAAACACTAGCTAGAAAATCTGGTGTATTCTATTTGATATTGTTAAATAACTATGCTATAACTAATGCTGTGATTGGCCATAGAACGCCTGTGGCCGTGCACTATATCATTTTAATGCACAGCACGCGAGTGTTTCAGACTGTTGTTGGAATGGAAAAAAGAAAAGGTAAGGCGACTTTACCTTAAAGAAAAAGAAATTGCCTTCTGTACTATGCACAGTTTTAGAGCGATTGAGACACTCGTGAAGCATTGAAATTTCTCCTAAAACTTTGTAGCTCATTTTCTGATCCCTTATAATTATGATTATGATTATAATTAAACTCCGCGTTTCCCAAAACCGCACATAGCGCGCATTTTCTATTTCTCCAAATCTCGCAGTGACATGAAAATAAGGAACAGATTAACTTGCATGGACATGTCTCCTCGTTTGATCGAGGCCTAAAATATACTACGCTGCTTACCTGTGCAAGAGCGTCCATCACCAGAATAACCAGACTTACACTGACACGTGTAAGAGCCTTTGGTGTTGGTACAAATGGCATTAGCATCACAAGTGTGGTCACGTGACGAACATTCATCGATATCTAAAAGAGATAAAAACTGCCAAATTAGAAAAAGCGATCACACAGTTATCATCTATGACTTGGTGTTAAAGTTTGCGTTACATAATTTGAATGATGATGTAGAGGTATTCTTAGTAGTAATTCTTTGTCATACGTACAGTACACATGCAGCCTCGGTCGCAAAACTGCATGGAGAGCTCAGATTTAATAAGCAGCTAAATATATTGCCATTGTTTACAATAGCAGAAAACAAACAAACAAACAAGCAAGCAAACAAGCAGATCATCATGTGCTTGAATCAAAGTTACTGATCTCTTACAGTTTTTCCCTGGATCAGTCAAGTTTAAAAACTTTTTTTACGATTCCAATCTTCACTTCGGCCCATAAAAGTCAGTGCCGGAAAGTTTTTAAAAATAATTTAAAAGTTGCACATGTATAGCAACTTTATTATTGAATAAAAACTAGCTAAGAAATTTGGTGTATTCTATTTGATATTGTTAAATTACTATGCTATAACTAATGCTGTGATTGGCCATAGGACGCGTGTGGCCGTGCACTATATCATTTTAATGCACAGCACGCGAGTGTTTCAGACTGTTGTTGGAATGGAAAAAAGAAAAGGTAAGGCGACTTTACCTTAAAGAAAAAGAAATTGCCTTCTGTACTATGCACAGTTTTAGAGCAATTGAGACTCCGCGTTTCCCAAAACCGCACATAGCGCGCATTTTCTTATTTCTCCAAATCCCGTAGTGACATGATAATAATGAAGGGATCAACTTGCGTGGACTTGCCTCCTCGTTTGATCGAGGCCTAAAATATAATACTGCTGCTTACCTGTGCAAGAGCGTCCGTCACCAGAATAACCAGACTTACACTGACACGTGTAAGAGCCTTTGGTGTTGGTACAAATGGCATTAGCATCACAAGTGTGGGCACGCGACAAACATTCATCGATATCTGAAAATCACAAACAATACAAACGTTAGAAAATTAAAGCTCTGATTGGCCAGTCCAGACAATAGCTCGTGCATATTGAAAACTGATGAGCGGCTCGCTTCAGGATACTCAATTTTTTGGTGAGATTTTGGAGCGTCAAAAAGTGAGTCTGCAACACAGGCTAGCTGCTTACCTGTGCACGAGCGTCCATCACCAGAATAACCAGACTTACACTGACACGTGTAAGAGCCTTTGGTGTTGGTACAAATGGCCTTAGCATCACAAGTGTGGGCATTTGACGAACATTCATCGATATCTGAAAATCACAAACAATTAAAACGTTAGAAAAAGCTCTGATTGGCCAGTCCAGACAATAGCTCGTGCACTTGGAAACTGATAAGCGGCTCGCTTCAGGATACTCAATTTTTTGGTGAGGTTTTGGAGCGTCAAAAAGTGAGTGTGCAACACAGGCTAGCTGCTTACCTGTGCACGAGCGTCCATCACCAGCATAACCAGGTTTACACTGACACGTGTAAGAACCTTTGGTGTTGGTACAAATGGCATTAGCATCACAAGTGTGGGCACGTGACGAACATTCATCGATATCTAAAAACGATCAACAGTCAAAAGCGATCAACATTGGTTCAGGTCCCCTCCCTTCTCCAGTGACACGGTGTACAATTTAACTATGGGTACCTGCGCAAGACTGGCATCCATCACCATGGCAACCACAATAAATCTACACTAAAAAGTATAAGAGCCTTTGGCCGGTGTTGGCTCAACTTTAGCATGACAAGTGTGGACACCGGATGAATAGGACCCAGGTTCCTTTCACAAGATGTATTTTTCTACATTCCGCCCGGGGTTAAACAACTCGAAATTCTAAGGCAGTGTAATAATGTCAAAACAAGGAAAACACAGCGAGGGTTTTATTTGGACGATTCGAAAATGGATCATGCTTGGGTGCTAATTTGGAACCGCAAGTTTCACCAGTTCTAGTGCATCAAAGACAATGCCACTTGGCAGCAGAATTTTTGATATATTTCTCTACATTATACTTAAAAGTTTCGTTAAAAAATCGAAAGACTTTTTTAAGACTGAATATTTTAATTCTCACATTTGCTTTACAGATACAACAAATATCTCATGACTTTAAGTAATATAATTCTTAACACTTGTACAATTGCTAAATATAACATGGAAAAAAATCATGTTGATTTTTCGGAATTATTTGCACCATGGCCTCTACAAATTCTAATTGATTTCGGTGTGTTTTAACCAACATGTGTTTTAACATATCAAAAACGAAAGAAAATTGTCCATTTGGTTTTTGAGAAAATCGTGAAAAATCATCAAAATCGATGTCCGATTTGCACGTAAGTGTAACTGTGCTTCAAGTTTGAAATGTCAAAACTTAGCTTTCTCTACAAATACGCGAAGGTGCGTTGTTTTTCATGATACTTTGTTTATTTGAGCACGTCTGAAAGGTAAAATTTTCCATAATACAAACACATGCCAGTCAACTAGTGGTCAAACTTTTAGATCTGTTGTTTTCGTTCAAAATGGCTGAAGAGTGCCGTTTTCGAGCTATTATAGCACCAAAACTAGCACGTTGACCCAACATTTTCTTTATTGTTTTGTTGTTTCTAACAAACTTAATTTTAGGTGTTGTTTTTGTTCAAAATGGCTTGAGAGTGCCGAGCCATCATAGCACCAAAACTAGCATCGTGATCCAACTTTTTCTTTAATTTTTTGTTGTTTCCAACTCAAAAACAACCTATATGTAAATTTATAGAAGCATTCCTCGATAAAATCTTGCGCTCGCCCATTACCTTTACAGAAAGCGCACTTCCCAACCTTGCCGAAATTCGTAAACTTTGATTTTGCAGAAGGAGATTCATACCGAGGCTAATAGTGATCGACTTACCTTTCTCGCAATGCTCTCCCTTGAATCCTTCTTTGCAGTTGCAATGATAGTCTTGTCTGTTGTCTTCAAAGATACATTCACCATCATTATGACAAGGCTTCTCTTCACATGGGTTCTAAGAAAAAAATGGAAAGAATAGTTTGTCAGAGTAATGACTTTTACATGTTGCTACAGAGTTCGTCGCCTAATTACCTTGATACTGTAGTGGTTGTAATTCTTGTCTTGAGTCATATAACTTTTGCTCGTGAACTGGTCAGAAGAGAGAAGCTCGCAGACGTGAAGACCATTACTTTCAGGTGTGGTTTTAAAATTGATTGAGCGACACCAGTGAGCACTGGTGCAATCGAAGACACATCCGAAGTTGTCCTCAACTAGGGTTGATTCCTGCTTTGCTCCTGTCAAGTTTTGAGGGAAATTCAGTTTTTGTCCTGGATAATTGTCAAAAATGAGTTCCTTTTCACGACCTTGTGAACTTGCACTGTGGGGAAATCCCACCAACAAAACAAGAACAAGTATTATAACAGAGCAAAACATTTTGGCATAGAGCTCCTTGCCTAGTTGACTGATTTGCGCTGAATGATAAAACTATATGTTTGTAGCTTGTTTTAGCAAGAAATGCTGTTTTTAATTATTCATTATAGCCATGAACATAACTGCTTTTTAAATTTTCTAAAATAAATAGAAAGAGCAAACAAAAAGAAGTTTGAGTTCCCCGTTGAAATATTAATTTTTCTGACATTTACAAATAAAGCTAAAACAGGTCTTACAAAAAGGCATATTTTTAGAAGTAGCATCATTTACTGTGCCCAATTAACTACAGACGCCAAGGAACGCACATAAGAAAAATGATAAACGGTTATATTAAATGAGGTAAAACAAAAATGAGACCCTTTCCCAAGGATCAGCAGTACGCCCATCCTTTTACTAGAAAGATGTCTATTCAGTATTGTAGACAATGTAAGGGGAACATAAGTGAAATTTGACCGCGGTGCGTGCGTTCTGATATAGTGTTCGATTGCACAGTAACACACTCTCGAAATTGTGTCTCAAATCGATATGTTTTAGTTTAGACGCAATCCAACGACAAAGTTCATAAATCAATTTTACTAGAGGGGTTGCTAACAAATGACCATAACTTGTTAACGAACAAACGCATCAAAAGTCTGAGACACCTTTTTAGAACATTATCTTGAGTATGTGGTCAAATGTTTCTCACAAGCACAACTTATATTCCTTGTGCAATCGAACTATTAATAGACACCACGATCGAATTTCATTTCATCATTGCAACCCTTACATTTTCTATAATGAATAAAGTAATAATATAATAGAATATATATGTTCAAAACTGCGTACATATATTCAGCGTTCAGAAAGTTTTTTCTTTTCTTAAAAAGCATTATTAGTCGTTCTTAACTGATAATTGTGAATATTGAACAAATTATTCAGATGAAACACTAAACTTCAAATTTATCCATCGTTTGCAGAATTCCTTTTATTTAAAACTGTTTGCTAAAAAGCTTCAAATTTCACATTGATAGAGGACTGCATTGATGCTTTTCTGCAAACAAACCCCCCTCAAGGATAAACAAAAAATATACATACACTTTGAATAATTAAAACAAGAGAAAAACACGGCTAGAAAATTAAGACAGGAAATATAATACAGAAATACAGAATTAAATAAAAATACATTTTGTATTCCATTTTCCTAACCCTAAACCCTATTCCAATTTTCTTTTTTCTTTCTTAATTTTCTTAATCTCAATTTTCTTTCTTTCTTTCTTTCTTTCTTTCTTTCTTTCTTTCTTTCTTTCTTTCTTTCTTTCTTTCTTTCTTTCTTTCTTTCTTTCTTTCTTTCTTTCTTTCTTTCTTTCTTTCTTTCTTTCTTTCTTTCTTTCTTTCTTTCTTTCTTTCTTTCTTTCTTTCTTTCTTTCTTTCTTTCTTTCTTTCTTTCTTTCTTTCTTTCTTTCTTTCTTTCTTTCTTTCTTTCTTTCTTTCTTTCTTTCTTTCTTTCCATGCAGGGTCTCCTGTTCTTATTTAATATACTTTCCAAACAAAAGGAAAATTTGAGCTGCGATAACGAAAATATAGTCTGTACCTGCGGTCTAAAAACAGATCCTGAAAAAATTAACATGCATAGTTTATAAGCAATTCGTTCTATCACAGCAATTTGATATTTCACTCAAGGTAGAATATGGCACTTCCTGCCTATGGTGTATGATAGTAATTTTTATTCAGTAACTACCATATGAACAGAAGGTCTGCATATCACCTGAAATCGGTATCCATGATTTGTTATTCAGTTGGACAACGCAAAAGGGGCCGGTCGAATCTCTATCAAGAATCGAGGAAATTTTCAGACTGGCTCAATACAAACAAACTATCTCTAAATTTAGAACTATTACCAAATTTGTAACATTTTGCTAAAGACAAAAAAAGGATTCCAGAATTAAAAATTAATATCCAGTGTAAAGAAATAGGCCGCAGGTTAAAGATACAAATTTTTTAGGTGTCATCGACAAATTAAATCTTTCATGGAAAAAATACGTTGCTCATGTAGCTAACAAAGTCTCTAAATCAAGTTTTTTTCTATTAAAATCGTCATTACGTACCCTGTATTTCTCTATGGTTTACCCATATTTGCAATACTGTAATATGATCTGGGCTAGTATATACGTTTCCTTCTAGTCTTGAACGTCTTGTTATTTTACAAAAGCGCGCGCGCTGCATGTAAGAGTAATCAATATAAAAAAGTGCCTTCCTTGACCATACTAGTTTAGTCTTTAGAAATCTCCAACTACTTAAATTTCATGACATTTTCGTAAATTGCAACTAGGCAAATTTATGTTTTCATATATAAATCAACATCGGCTCCGCCAAAATATGTTCATAATTTAATAACGACCAATGAAGAGGTTCATAGTTACAACACAAGAAATAGGAAATTATTTCATATTGAATTTGCTCGAACAAAAATACGACAATTCTCGGTAAAATCTCAGGGTTTTCTAGTGTGTTTTTAATGCACTTGATACAATGAGGAAATCAAATGCTGCACGTCACTTGTAGCCTTTTCAGAAACTGAAAAAAGATCTGATCACTAACTACTAGAAAAAAGAAAAATCTAGTATATTATGATTATATCTATATTTCAAAACTTTACAGTTGTAAAAAATACTACACAAAATCAGTGTAAAACAGAATCATCGTTGCTACTGTATGAAACACTTTAAGCATGCCGTGGCAATTTAAAAATATCTTTGTAACGAGATGATTTGATAATTTTGATAAGCCCCCGGCTTTTGTCAGATCTCCTCGCCATTTTAGCTTATATAAAATTTATATTTAAGCAATATAAAGCGTGCGCGCATGTCTCTGTACTGTGATATAAACACGATGGAAGATGTAGAGCAAGAGAAAAGCAAGATTAGGAACCCGAGGCGTAGTGTGCCGAGTGTTTCTCTTGCTTTTCGAGTGCTCTACATCTTCCAGAGTGTTTATGTCACAGTACAGAGACATAAGCGATCGTTTTATATTGCTTTTATAAAATATTTTCGACGTTTTTTGAGCGAGCCATGTCTCTGTCCTCTGATATATACATGGTAGCCAGCCAATCAGCGCGCGCGTTATATCTCAAGTATTTTATAAATAGCAATCCGGTTGGGAAGCTGTCACCAGTTAACGTTTGTTGGTCCCAACAATTAAAAAAAAACTAAGAAGAAGATGAAGAAGAAGAAGAAGAAGAAGAAATTTTGCTGAACCCCGGAAGTAAGTATGTTGGGCTACCTGTGGATGACTAGATGAGGTAAACTGGTGACAACTTCTGATCAAAATGGCGGACGGTTTATGGAATTTTTCGTAATGTTTTTCATTGACAAAATACTCAGCATACAAAGTTAAATTTTTGTACTCTAGGAAAAGGAACGAAAAGAATATGATATTTTTATTATGACGACCAGTGAGGATTTATTAGAAATGACAAAGGACAAGGAAACAGGATGGGACAGAGTCAAAGAAATGTTCAACACAGGGTACAATTTAACTTAAGCTTATATAAAAGTTTATCCTAAAATTTATCCTAAAATTTGTACAATCATACTCTAAGCATATTATGAAATAGGTTGGAGTTTTACAGATTTTTATTGGAAAAGTATAAGATTAACAAGAGAAAAGCTTGTCAGAGAAAGTTAGCTTGATTTTGATACTTGAATGAAATAAGCCAATTAAAATTGGAAATGACTTGTAAATTATACTAAAACCTATCTGTATGACTCCCAGTAATTATCACCAAAAGCAATATTTTCTTTACATTCAAGCGACACGAATAGAAATTGCCAAATATTTTAGCATTAACTCAACCCTATTGTTCTTTTAATAGACTTTATATCAAAATTTCTCATTTGATAATGAGCTTGAAATGCAGAGTTTTGGACAGAGGGTGGCTAGTTATTTAACTACATTCATCTTCAGACAGAAATAATCAGTTTCCAGTTTTCATCAATTTTCATCCAAGTGGGACTTTAAAGCTATCCTGCATGAGGCTTAACCTAATTTTTCATGTTAAAGCTGTAAACAACAATTTTAATACCCTAAAAGATTCCAAATTGCTGATTTTTACCTAAGAGGTACAACGAGCATACCCGACCCTGTTACAGTGGAGTCCCCCCCCCCCCGTACCTACTTTTAACACCTTCCACTTTTAAGTTTATGAGGGCACTTAACTTATTACTGAACAACACTCTAAAGGTACCAGCTTAGTCTCTGGTAGTCAGATAACATTTGAGACACCCTTACAGGTACCAGATCACTGATTTTGACCTCTAAAAGGTACAAAGAGCATCCCAATCCAAAATATATGGGTGTCCCCCCTCCACCCATCATGAGCTCATTTCTATTTTTTTTCTTTTCAAGTCCTAACAATACTATTTCTGAAGAACTGCAAGACATTCCAACAATAGTGTGTGTAAGCTCAATATTTGGCTTTCTTCTTGGTGGTCAGTTTGGGATAAGAATTGGTGCTGATCATTACTCTAGACAGAACAAGCTTACAGTGTACAGATCTCAGATGCATGCTCAAAGAGAATTCCAGTCTGCTAAAGTTCTGGGATTTGTTAAATATGGGTCACGTTGGGGCTGGCGTATGGGATTATTTGCAGGTTTATACAGGTATATGTAGGGTACAGTATATGAAATCTGTGTAACAGTTGGCCGACAATAATTGTTGAGTGTATCTGTATCTTTTTAACTTTTCCTCTGCTTCTTATTGGTTACATTTGTAATGTAATTAATGATGCCTGTGTTAAAAACTTCATTTAGAATCCTGACACCTTGACTGTAAGGTGAGGTACTAATCATGCAATGTTCTTTTCAGTTTCTTTTTAGCAGCATCAAGTGTTTATAGGGACAAGAATGATGCTGTGAATTATGTGTTTGCTGGAGGTACAGTAGTTATAGTTCAAACAGGGACCAAGGAGCACCTTGAAAAGTGTGTGTGTGTGTGTGTGTGTGAGTAGTGGGGGGGGGGGGGGGGGACAGAACTTTTGGGGGCTATAGCCTCCCCAGCCCCCCCCCCCCCCCAACTCTGTGGTCCCTGTTGAAGATTTTATTTTCTATATTGTTCCAGATTGTGATATAAATGTATGTTTAAATGGCAGAAAGAAAATCAACCAGTTTAAAAAATTGTCCAACTATAAATAATATTCAAACTACAGCTGATATAAATATAAATGTAGACTATACACACATTGTTTAAACCCTCTTTGAATATTCTGGGGAATGTATAGCCTATTTACTGGTTTATTAGATTTTTGAGGTTTCAGATCAGATGCACTTATTTGGGGGCAACATTAATTTAACAGCAGCATTTATAAACAAAATCATATTTATTGCAGTTGTAACAAACTTGTTTTTTTCCATTGTACAAGATTATAGTCTGATAGTGCTTCAGTTAGGACTGCATTGTGTGAATAAATGTGGTGTTTATTTTAGGGTGGTGCCTATTAGTAATTTTGCTCTCAGATGTGGTGCACTTGAACAAGTAAATACAGTTCTGTATTGTAATTAATGGACTATTTCTATGATTTAAAGCTTCAACTGGAGCAATTTATAAATTGTTTGGAGGATGGAGGAGCATGGTTGTAGCCACTGTGCTCTGTGCAGGCGTGAGGTAAGTTCCCTACAACCCCTCACAGGGTACTTGATCCCCACAGGGGTGACTTGTGTCTACAGTTGCACTCTTCCATCTGCTCATTTTATTGGACTACCATTGGTTCAGATGAAATGAAATCTCAAAGTTTGCACTTGACATTAGACAGAGGAAAAGTAGATTTTACAAGCAAACAATATGGACACTACTTATTCTGTATATAGTCTCCTTCACAGCTGTTATTAGTCTAGCTCCCATTCCCCTGCAGTCCACTCCGACCACAGGGGAATAGGAGCTAGACTAATAACAGCTGCAAATTAGGAGACTACGATGTATATTGCTTGCACTTATGCCAGTTTGCTAGTGTGAACTTGGCTCTACATGGAGATATTAACCTATTAACTTATCTGTCCATAGCACACCAATAGGTTTACTAGCACAAGCTGGAAATACGTTTTTAATCCCTGAGCAATACAAAAAACAGCAACAAGAGAAGAAGGAAGAGAAAAAGAGACTGTGGTAACTTTTTTCTTGTTAAGAATATCACAAGTTTCAACTTGCACCTCCATTGCTGGATTTCATATCGTGAGAGCCTGGGTACGAGTCCCTGAATATTGCGCCAATCAACACAAGACCCACATATTTGGAAAGTGCATATCAAGCTTAACAATATTCTAAAGTTTGGTGTTAATCGGTTCATTATTGAGCGAGATACAGCCACTCAAAAAGCGAAAAAATTACAAAGAAATGTATGGGAATCCGGACAAATGACAGCAAGTGTCCGGATTCCATACATTTCTTTGTAATTTTTTTCAGTTTTTGAATGGCTGTTACTCATTCATTAATATTAAACTGATTAACACCAAACTTAAGAATATTGTTAAGCTTGATATGCTCTTTCTGAATATGTGGGTCTTGTGTTGATTGGCGCAATGTTGATTCAGGAACTCGTACCCAGGCTCTCACGATATGAAATCCGGCAATGGTTTTACAGTAACACCTGGTTGTTGGGGCAGGGATATATATATTTTCCCATTCTCCTTCTCTGGGGGAGGGGGAGGGTCCTTTCCACATTTTACTGCTGGCTTTCCTCAACATTTTACTACTCAGTTGGGGTGATTATAGACAAGTGGACCTTTGGCTTCTATTTGGGATGGGGATAGGGGAGGTGCACATGCTGCCCCCTTTAGTTATGCCCCTTCCAATTTTGAAGAAAAATTACCCCTTTCATATACCTCCTTTTCAAAGTAAACGGTACACTCAGTCCAATACTCATACCATAAAACTCTGTGCTGACATTACCTCCAGCATAAAATGGTACCCCTTTTAGGCAGAGCCATTAACAGTATGTTTTAAGTGTAAAACAAGTTAAACTTGATTTCCAGCGCTAAAGGTTCTAGTTCAAATCCTCATCCATTAACTTTGGATGAGGTTTAAACTGGAACCCTTAGCGGCTGGAAATCAAGCCCAAAACAAGTGCAAAACAGTAAAATTACACCACCACCACCAATAACAACAACAAGAACCCTCATATCAAGTTCTAGTTTACTTTAAAAACTGCACATTTATTTGGAAATGAGCAGTACAAAATGCCTTAATTTTCTTCTTGGAAAAGAACATTAAACCAATATAGGCTGTATCTCAACACATGCATTACATAGCCCTTTAAACCCTTAGAGAAGATTTATATGACTTATTATACTGCAGGGTTGTCAGTAAATTGATGAAAGCTGTTGTGTCCCAGCCTTCAGTCAGGCAAAACTAATCAAATTAAATCAACTAAAAGTATGACATTTCCTTTTTGTGGCCATTTTAGGAACCAGCAACTACAAGTCACTGACACATTGATTGAAAACATGGAAAAGGAGTTGAATTCCAACGAAGACTCCACAAAGTAAAAAACAGATTGTAAATACTGTAATGAAATTATTTACATCATCAGGATATCATCTGTGCACTTCACACTTCTGTGCTGAAAATGTTAGCTGCCATTGACAGATATCAGTTGGATGTTTGTTGTATTGCAGAAATATCTGCAACCCAGATTATAAGCTTGTTACACTACCCTGTAGTGTTGATTCATGCCTTTTAGCCACTCAATTAGCAGATGCTGGCTCCTTCAAATTTGGGGCTGTCTTCATCTATGCTGTACTTTGAAATGGAACACACTGTAGATATTCTCTACTTTCACAATAGCCAAAATGTAATTCAAATCAATCAAATTGTAATTTAAATATGTTTTATTTGAATTACAATAGCTACCCCCTCCCCAAAACCAGAAGGCATTAATTATGGTTATTGTGAAAGTAGAGAATAGCCCCCTTTGCACGCAACTCCTACTACTAGTTGGATTTCCTGTGGTACATTATGAAATTGGTAATCCTGGGGCAAGTTAAGAAATATTAGGGGGAGGGGGACAAGGAGAAAGGAATGAGTAGGTGTTGCCTAGATCCCTCCTTCTACCTTACCCCTCTCCTCAGTCCTTCTTTTCTTCTTTCCTAACACATGATGTTCAAAAACACAGTAAGTCCAAAGTCTTAATCATCAAAGAGATAGCTACAAAGGAAGCTAAGTACTGTAGATAGTTGGTGACAGTCCATTGTTTTCTCAGATGTCCATTATTTCAAGGAAACTCCAAACTTGGTGACCTCATATTTGGAGACAGATTTTCGTTAGGGCTGGAAATCTGACCCACATTTTTAAACTTTTTTCTAAGTGCAATGGTAATTAAATCTGAAGTATCATTTTCTGATAGTCTGCGCTGTCTTTTTAAGGGTGTACCCCCAGGTGACCTTTTGCATGGGGTTCTTTTTAACTCCAGAGCTCTTCCATGCTGAATACTTCTCAGCAACTCATGGTTCAGTGAATTAAATGGTGTACGCTGCTCTTGTGTAGCCTTGGGATTCCAGTGTACTTGTGGAGTGTTTGTCCTGATGGGGGTCAGGGGCTGAATATGTGGTTTATAAAATGGTTGCAGTAGAGGAGGTGGAGGTGGAGGAGGTGGGATGGGTGGAGGCATTGATATTGGTGATTGTTGACTGGCTGTAGAGCATTCCTTACTGTCGCTGATCTTGGTGTCAATATTATTTCGTACACAATATTTGTCCACTTGGTGAAACATTTTTGCCATGTTTCTTCTCAATACGGCATCCTTTGGGTTGGTAAAGCTAAAAGTGCCAAGAGCTTTTAGAATGTTGTAAAGTTGTTCCATGTACTGATTCTTGATGCATTCATTTTCCTAGTACAAAATTAATACAACATGTATCAATGTTTTTATTTTGCAATATGATATACTCATGCATATACATCATGGGTAGAGATCTAATTATGGTTTGAGAAAGCAGCATCTATCTATTTTTTTATCAAAAGTCATCAGGCAGTGAGGATCGAAGAAAAAGAAATTTTAATAGTTCGCGCATAAGCCGAAGTTCCCTGCTAACAGAGGCTCACACAGATTTAACGTCTGTGTGAGCCTCTGTTAGCAGGGAAAAGCCGAAGTCAATAAAGTTTTTTTAGTGGTCGTCGCATCATTTTTTCCCATGATTATCAGCATGAATGTCCTAAAACATACTTGCCCAGTCAAAGAATGTACTTCCGTTAAAATCCTTTAGTTTATGAACTAAACTAAAGGAAATAAAGCGAGCTTGTTTTTCAATAGCTTTATGTAGAAATCGGAAATCGACAGATGTAAAAACAGTCCTCGTAACATCTTACATGTATAAGCTTGCACTTATAACAATTATAAATCTTTGTCATGAAATCAAATACTGTCATAAATACCTCTTGAATCTTTAGCCTCAAATTTTTATCTTTGTGCAAAACCAACGCTATCCATTCTTGTTCTAGCACAGACTTGGTAGCTATTATTTGTACAATAGAAGAGAGCGTCACAATATCGTGGTGGAAAACAAACAAAAATATATCAGTATATGTTTTCCCCTACACTGTCAGTTAATTTGATGATTTTCCCTCTGATAGATCACGATTGTGCAATAATTATTAGATTTATACAAACCTTGATCTGAAGATTCGTACGATTCTCGAATTTCTGACATTCGATTTTCTATAAATATGGTCAATGTTTCGCTGTGTACGTTGGAATTTTCCACCATACTTTTCCATGGGTAGTATCTTGCCTCTGATTCAATTACAATCAAATGTTAGCGAATACATAGATTACGAAGTTTAAACTTTATAATGTTCTCACCTATTTCTTTTTGATTTGCTATCGAAATAGCTTTGATTTCCGTCTCGCTGAACTTCGCTTCGATCGCCATGTTGGTTTATTGATTCAAAATACAAGCCGGTTGATATGGACGTCTCTGATTGGTTTATATCAGCTGGGTGTCTTTACCGACCCCTCTCCCCTCACATTTATGATATTTTATTGGGCACAGGTAACCCAAGCGCATTTATTACTTCGATCCGGCCAATTTGGTAAAGTTTTCTCATCTGTACAAGCAAAAAATATTGGATGCGGAAGGGCCTTAAGATTTTCACAAATAAATATCAATTATGAAATACATTTTCGCTAAATTCTTTTATTACGAAATTCAAATTCAAATTTCATATACTTTCATCGCCCCATTCACACCAACAAGTTAAACATGTCAGTAAAACTGGTTTAACTAAACAAGGTTAAAAATTAGTTGCTCATACTGTGCTAACCCTACAACTAAAGAAAGTAAAACATTTATTTGATATCTTTATCAAGTTAGTAAGGATCTTGATAGACATTTAACAAGAAAAACTAACGCGATTAGTTGGACGTTTCGATGACCTCCTGTCATCATTCTCAACAAATTTATTGACAGATCAAGCGAAAATATAATTTACATTCAAACAAAAAGTTTATCAAGGTTGTTTGAATTTCTTATTTTTAAGATGACTGGAAAACACAATCGACAAAGTGGAGAAACGTAAACCTGGTTTAATTAAACTAGTTTAGTTGGCGTGAATGGGGCATGTGTAAGGCCGATACGCAACACGCAACACGCTCCCTCGTGTGTACTATTCAACCAGTTTCATAACCGATTTCATGAAAAAAAATTTGTTGCGCAGCAAAAGTTTTGCTCCCTACTCATGCTCCCTGATATAAAACTGGTTAAACATGAGAGAGCAAACTCTGGGAGCAAATTATTACAAGGGAGCAAGCTCCCGCAGCATGCTCCCTCGTTTGTACTAGTTGTGCAAAATTTTGTTGCGCAACAAAAGTTTTGCTCCATAGCTGTTCATGCTCCCTGATATGAATCTGGTTAAACATGAGAGCAAACTCTGGGAGCAAAGTATTACAAGGGAGCAAGTTGCCGCAGCATGCATGCTCCCTCGTTTGTGCTGGTTGTGCAAAATGACCCGGGAGCGTGTTGTGGGAGCGAGCTCTCTCGTGTGTACCGGCCTTTAAGACGCTATGCTGTAGTATATTCATTTACTCTGCTTACATGCAACGTAAGGGTGGACACACAATGCTATTTTTTTCTGCAACGTTGCACGCAATATAGTTTAATTTCTCCGGTGTGTCCATACCCTGTTATGTTGCCACTGCAGAAGAGCTGCAGAAGTAGAGCTCGATCCCAAACCTGCAACTGTTGTGCACAACTTGCATGGGATGGACACATAGTGCAACTGTGTTGCGCGCAATGTTGTAGAAAACGCAAAAGTTGTATCGTGTGCCCGAATCTCTATTGTAATTTTGATACTGTTTCTGTCTCGCGATCCGAGAACCGTATCTAGTTTCTGAATTGCACACACTGTTATATTTTCTTTCCTAGCTAGCCCAAAGTTAGAGCGTTTAACGCTTCGGTTTACTGTAAACAGTCCTCTGAGACTGCCCTTCCTGCTTTTGCCCTCGGGAAGTCAGGGTAGGTGTGGGTACCAGTTAGGCTAGAGTGTTCAGTTGATGCGTTTATACACCTATTTCAAAAAAGATTGTCGTACAAGAGCTCTCAAGCCTACGCGACAAGACCGAAAAGGACTATGGGTAGTAGGTAAAAAATCACTCTTTTTTCAGGTTTAATCTTGATTTTAGCACCAACAAGTGAAGTTCTTTAGTGTTTAAAGTCGAGGTAAGCTATTGTGAGTTGTCGTATGGCTGATTTGTGTGGTTTTATAGCTTTAGTAATTTCTACCCATACTCCCTTTCGGATGAGTCGCGTAAGCTTTTGCCGACAACATTAATTGAAATAGGTATATGTTGATGCGTTTATATATTGCGAGACGTTATATTTCGGGCTATATTTAGCAAGTTTATAATTGATCCCGCTGGTAATATATTCATTCATTTCTCGTGTAATTGCGCGCAGCTATATAATTATTTTATTGAATTGTAGAGTAGAGTGATTGCACTTAACCCGTGAAAATGTACTAGCTAAATAATATATTGCAAAAGCCATTTTTTGCTATTTTTATTGTTTAGAGTGGTTTTCATTAACCCGTGAAATACACTTAGGCGTATTACACTTTATTACCCTCTATAGCTAAAATTCCTTGGTTTTCTATATTGTGTTTATCTCAGTGACTATTACACTTTAACTAATACACTTTGTTTTACGGGTTATTGAAAACCACTCTAAAAACAATGGAAAACAAGAGGTTTTGTACTATTTAGTACTGTCTAGATTTTGTAACCCGTGAAAAAGTACAAAATCTAAATTGTTCTTAGGAGCTGTTTATATGGAGGCGAGCGGTAAGCGGGCCGACTTCTTTTGTTTTCTTTTCCCTGGGGGCCAGAGAACAAAAGAAGTCAGCCCGCTTACGGGGCTGGCTCGCCTCCATATAAACAACCCCTCTGAATAGACCAGAGTGATTGCAGTAAACCCGTGAAATACCCGAAAGAATACAATAGAAATAATTTCTAATAGTATATATTAGTGTACTAACTATTTCATGGATTTAGAGTGGTTTTCATTAACCCGTGAAATACACTTTAGCGTATTAGGCACTAATACACTATAATTCCTTTGTTTTTATCGTATTTATCTATTTCACTCTAATTAGAGTGATTTTCATTTGACCGTGAAAGAATAGACAAACTAATAGTTGGTGGTAGACTCTAAAGTCATTGTTTTCTTTTGTTTCTTATCAACTACTACAAACTAAATAGTCATTTTCTTTCACGGTCAAATGAAAATCACTCTAGTACACTTTGTTTCACGGGCTAATGAAAAACCACTCTAAAACTGTTCAACATAAATAGTACTAATAATAGTACACAATGTCCAATGTTCTATAGTCACACTTGAATAATATAAATGTCTTTTGTGGAAGATCTGTCAGAAAATAACGAGAAAAGTAAATGATTAATAAGTGAACGAATTAGGAATAAATACAATAACTAAGCATAGGTATATAGGTTGTAGTTTTTCTCTCACTGGTTTGGATTTTTTTTGAAGTTAGGGCTCTTTTTAAGGTGGCTCGGCAGTGTTTTTAGTGAGCGTACCTACTACTAAACTTGAACCGCTAGTACAACGCAAACCAACTGAATAATGGCTATTGTAGCTGAGCTAGATAAAGATGAAAGTTTGCTGTGAACACCTTATTTAAGCCGACTTAAGTCAAAGAAACTGAATAATCGACATCGATGGCAAGTAAACACGAAGTTAGTGAAAAAAGTCAATATTGAAAATCGCGACGGCGTCCTTACGCTGCTATGGTAACTCCGATCACGACCACGCGTACCTAGGCAAAAATAAACTTTAATCTTTATTTAGACTAGCTACAATAATTATTCAGTTGAATGGGTTACGATCGATCGACGTTGTACTATCGGCTCAAACTTGGAAGGTGCGCTCACTTATAAACACAGACGAACCACTTGGAATTAATGTTAATGGTTTATGGTGGTTACGCCTGAATGTATTTAGGTTGTAAAGGATTAAATCGAAAGGTTAAAAACAAAACAAACAAACACGCTATAATTTTACGATTATTGATAGCTGTTTTTGATTAGTAGACCATGTTGTCTGTTTATACTAGCCTGCGGCAACAGAAGCTCATTGCGTAATAGCAAAAGCTTCTGAGTAGTGAATACTCGGTCTTGGCACGGTACCTTTGTGGTAGGAATTTCGAATGTTTTTATAGACATGGCAATGACATGGTCGCAGTCCAGTGACATCGATTATTTTTGCTAAATTCTTGCTTTTACGAAATGAACATTCAAATTTCACACTTTGTATGTTAAGGTGGCTCGACTGGGTTTTGTTTGAGACGCACCTCCGCTGTTTGATCGCAAAATGCGTCGCGGAAAAAAACCTAATTTCAAAAAAAATTCCACAACAAGTCTAGAGATAGATTAAAGTTTCTTTTGTTGCACTCATCCTTTGTTATTTTAATACAAGCCATTGAAATTGCTGTTTCAAATTATCATACTCGTAGCCACTTGGAAGGCAAACAAGAGTGGCATATATCGGAATTCACAAGTTCAGAAAAAAAACTGGACAATGGAGATGCTTGACGACCAAAACGTCGTCAACGCGAAGTAAGCGGCCTAAAAATTTACGTTTTTATAATTTATTTTGGATATCTTACAATGCTTCAATGTCCATGAAATGTGTAGGATTAAGAAACAACTTGGTGAAAATGCTGATACTGAAGTTAGAAAAAAATATATCGAGCGAATCTTAAGTTTTCTAGCTTTTTATAAAGATAAGTGAAATGATAAACAAAAGATGAAAAGGCGCACCTCTATCAACTTGACCTAAATTCATATTTCTCAAAATCGTGCGGCGCAATTTTGTTCTACTTTTCCAAACGAACAGTTATTGAATGTGTCGACGATATGAGCTCAAAAAAAGCTTTTTCCGAGACCTAAAAGTAAGGTTTTCGGCCAAGTAAACTGAATGCTTGAAATTGTTTACTTTTTTGATGCATAAAAGTTCAAGCGCGTTTTATTCAAAAACGCTTCCATAGAAATCGTTGAAGCTGAGTAAGAGTGCAGAACTTGGTCCCGATTTTATGAACCAGTGAATGCGGTTTTGTACAAAACTCTAGTTTTTCCAAAAAATCAGGTTTATGAAAATCGCCATGGCGCCACTATAAATTATTGAAAACTCCGATCAAAATGATTTAAACGTCAAAAGAAACTTTAATCTATCTCTAGACTTGTTGTGGAATTTTTTTTGAAATTAGGTTTTTTTCCGCGACGCATTTTGCGATCAAACAGCGGCGGTGCGTCTCAAACAAAACCCAGTCGAGCCACCTTAAGCTTTTAAGAAGCTGTATGCTAGAGTGATTTGATTTAACCCACGTAAAAATAGTTCGCATTATAGTTATAAGTAGACTCTTAAACCCGTTGTTTATTGTTTTTCATCATCTACTAATCTCATGTAGTAGTTAGTCAACTTTCTTTCACGAATTAAATGAAAATTACTCTATACTTGATTTATCATTAGACGGTGTTGATGCGGTACCCTAATGTCAGCTAACTACTATTTTTTGGTAATTGTCAGTTAACTATTAATCGCAGCTGTTAGACAAAGCTCAAGGAGGGACCACAGTCTGGTGGTTACAGCGTTGGTTTCTCTCAATCTGGCCGTCCTAGGTTCTAGTCGCGCTTGTGGCGCTAGCTGAGGTTGAAGATCTATCCGGGTTCGCCTAGTTGATCTTCAACTCTCCATGAGGATTGTAAATAGCCAACTGGTTTGCCTCCTTCAGTGCTGTTTGGGATTCTTAAAAAACACTTTATGTTCTATTCTTTCATTGATTTCAGTTACTTCATTGTAATGCGCATTGATGGCGTCGTGAAATGCGCTATACAAGTACCTAGTTGTGATGATGGTGGTGGTGGTGATGATGAAGATGATGATGAAGATGATTAGTTCAGTTTCGTTAAAAAGTTATTTATGGGATTTAGGCAGCATGTTTGGCGTCGATCGCGAAGGCAATATATTTTCATCTAACTAGGCTTATTGTCGCTCCTAATTACAGCCAAAATCGTTGTATCGCGACCAGCAAATTACGAATTTTGTTTTGATTTTGGGTTTTTCTGAACCGTCAATCAGTTAGGGGGCGGAGCTTCTTTCAAATCAACCAATCACTGAACGAGTTCGTGAAAGCTCCGCCCCCAAGAATGATGGACGGATCAGAAAAGACTAAAATCTTACCGACGAGGTCGCGATGCAACGATTTTCGCTGTAAAGCTGCCTTACCGAATTGATTAAGAAATTTAGCGTCGGTACTTCTTTCACCGCGAAGCTGACCTCCCAGGAGGCTGACGGTCCGTGCGCCCCTCCCCTCCTCTCCATCAGTGCTCCGTTTTAGGGGTATTTAAGGCTAATTCATATTAAAGCTACAAAATGGGTGAGGTCACTGGGAATCGAGACTTTCACCGCGAAGCTGATCTCCCAGGAAGCTGACGGTCCGTGCGCCCATCCCCTCCCCTCCTCTCCATCAGTGCTCCGTTTTAGGGGTATTTAAAGCTAATTCATATTAAAGCTACAAAATGGGTGAGGTCACTGGGAATCGAGACTTCGTTTAGAAGGCCGCACACTAAACAACTTATAATAGCTACACTTCTAATATGCCGAACCTCAATTAGTACTTGATAGGTTCGGCGTTATAGAACGGGTCTTACCTGTGCAATCCACATCAATGGTATTATTTTACTTCCCCGTTGACATGACTGCATCTTAGCAAAAAAGGATCCTCGTTGTAACGCCTATACGTTTTCTTAGGGCTGCTAAGAAATCCATCAGTTAGAGATGATGACGTATTCTTCGACAGACCATTCAACAGGATCCCTTCTATAGACGATAACTTCTTGTCAATGTCATTTGATGAATGATTCTTTAGGTTCGAGTTTGAATCAGTTTTTATTTGTGCATCATCGAAGTGCGAGTCTGTTTTCAGAAATCCTTTATGATTTTGTTCTTTAATCGGAGTGGCCATTTCATCTTTTTTGGCTACAACATCCTCTAAAACATCGTCTTGACTGTTTTTATGTCGCAAATCAAGTTCACATAAGCAATGAAAACATATATCTAGACTTTGTGCTTTGCTTTTTACATCGTGATGAAGAAGAACTGAATTCGTCGACCCACAATTATGGTTTGTTGTAAAAGGCTTAGCAAGATGTTTTTCAGAAGTACAAGTGGTAGAAAGCTTTTCAAGAACACGAGGGTGTAAAGTTCTTAAGCTTAAAGACTTTGATAACTGTGGAGCTAAACCCACAGTAGTCACATTTTTATTATCCATTGGTAACGCTCTTGTGCATTTATCCTCGCTTTCTCTAATTGATGTTATTGTTTCTAGTTCTTCAGGGTCTAGTCTTTCATGATCATCGATTGATGATCTTGAACCAACAGTACTCGCGTTTTCATATTCCAACAGGGATTTTCTTTGGTTTTCATCCTCACGTTTTCCATCTGTTATTATTTGTGGTTCTTCAAAGGAATCATCTAATAGACCAAGATCATCAGAACCACTACTAGAACTGCTAAGTCGATTTTCACTGGAGCGGGAAGGGAAAGAAACGCCATCTAACAAATTCTCGTGGCCTTCCTCAATTTTTTCAATTCTAAGGCCAGCAGACGGCCTACGAGTATTACCTTCTCCGTAGCTGTATTTCCTGGAAAATAAGCTTACAGCCAACGATTTGGACCGTGTTTCCCTCCTCTGAAGCATACGTTCTCTTTCCACTTCTGTATAGGTATTGTCAGGCAACGAGTTAACCCTGTGCTTTGGACGACCGGCTTGTATTGATTCTTTGTTTGACTGATCGATACTTAGGCGTCTGACTAAAGAAGAAGATGTAGGAGAAATCGTTCCTAAACGAATGGAATGAGATCTAGGTTTCATGGGAACATTCTTTTCTGGTCTCCACAGAATAATGTAAAGTTTTGGTACAAAAATACATCCAAACGCGGCTGATCCTCCGATTATAAAGACAAAACAAGTGATGACAGTACGATAAATACCACTTGTTCCAATATATGTAGGAATATACATGATCACAACAATGCCCGTTATTAACATAGTAAAACTTATGAATTTGGCTTCGTTGTAGTTCTCAGGAAGTTTCCTGGTCAAGAATGTTTGATACGTACAAGTGATGATGAGACTCACAATATAGGCCCACCAGATGGCCACCCAGATGTCAGGCATTGATATACATTCAATGATTACCTCTTTTCTTGATTCAAAAGTAACCACTCTTCTTCCAGTATCACTCGATAAAATGTAGATGCTACATAACATGATCTCTAGAAGTGCTATGCACACTATCATCAAGAGCTGCCACTTCTTGGACAGACAGGCTGGTGCACCAGCTTGACTCAACTTTCGGTTAAATATTCGAGAGATACGATTCGTTTTAGTAAGAAGTGTTCCTACCACGAGCGAAGGGCACAATCCAGTTGCAAAGGGGATAATCCGGCACACAGTATCACTTGGTTCCATCACGTAAAAAAGTGGCGTCACGTAACACCACATGATTCCAAGAAGTAACACGTAGCACAATTCACGACTCGATGCTTTGACAACTGGGGTGTCTCGGTAGATAATAAATACAATAAAAGCCCCAAGTACAGCCAGTACACCAATGCCAATGCTAACGCAAATGATAAGTGCTGGTTGGTCATCCCACTTGAGAAACGTCGGATCAATGGGCTCGCATTTTGAGCGATGAGAGTTTGGCCAATATCCTCTTGGGCATCGCATACACTCATCACTATCTGTAGCATTTGAGATTGTGTTTCCTGAGCACTCTCTGCATGTCCAACAACACTTTGAATAGTCTTTTTCGGTGACTTTATGATATCCTGCAGGACAGGTCGGGCTGCAGCGGGAGAAAGGAATATTACTTCCTGTTACATTAGTTTCGGTTAAACGTCTCTCAAGAAGATGCTTCTTAAGCTTCAAGCAGTTTAATGAATTGTTCAGAGAGTTAAAATTACAAGATCCCGAACCCCATCTACCAATTTTAAAAAACTCGTAATTCTCTCCCACCAACTTTAAATGTTTGATGTCATAAATTCCGACAGCATCTCCTGATTTATCAAAGTACATGTAATCACGAGACATTGCTGTAAAGCGAACCTTTTCCAGATGCTTCACAAAGTCCTTCTGAAATTGCGGAGAAGAAAGTTTATATTTCATAGCGCTACAGTCTTCATAGGGCTTACACCCCAGAACACCGTGAAGCGCATACGCTGTGGCCAACACTGCATCCATGACATAAGGTGCTTTCGGATAATGGGTAAAAGTTTGTCGATGAAATGCAGGATCATGAGCAACTTTTACGTCTTCATATTCTTGTGTCCACGGATTTCGTTGCCTCCTTTTTTCATTAAAGTTTACAAAGTATTGTACAAACTTGTCAATTTTTCGTACTTCAGGAACTATGGCAAACATTCCATCAAGGACTACTTCGTTTGCTTTTAAAATTTCTTTAGAGTCTGCCCAAGCATCAGAGCCGATCCAGATATAGTTATCTCGATGTAATCCTCGCTCACGCGCTTTGTCAATCAAAATCTGTGCGTCGTGAAGTTCTGCAAATAGGATGACGACTTTGGCTTTTGGGTACATTTTCATCTTCCTGAAAATTCTATCGAAAGTTTTTTTATCTGATCGTTTGGTAAACGTCTCGTCTACGGGAATACAAATGTGGTAATCATGCAATCTTTGTGCCGCATCTTTGAAAGCCTCGATTCCTGATCGTCCATATTCGGTATCTGAGGCTAAGGTAATAACAAAGTTCCATTTCATAGTAACAACCAGATCTGTCATCACTTGGGCTTGTAGAACATCGCTTGGTACTGTTCTGAAGAAGTACCGAAACTGTACTTTATTACTCAACAGTCGGCTCGTTGACGCGTAGCTCACTAGGGGAACGTAGAACAGACCGCACAAGTTGGTCACTGCCATGGAGACGCCACTATACGCTGCTCCAACGACAGCAACAGTTTTTGTTTCGGGCATTTCTTGATCTCCACTTGAACATTTTTCACGTGTGTTAGCATTCCTGATGAATGAAAACTCCAAAGACTCACGAACAGCATTATCGGGAGTGGTACATGTCTCTCTTATGTTCATTCCAATGGTAATATTTGGAAGCACAACATTTTTTAATTCTCCTTGATTTAACATGTCCATGGTAAAAAGCATCGACTCCACTGCTTCAAATCCACGGATGTTAAACTCCCCTTGGCAAGAAGAGACATCTGGGTCGATTCCTGACTCATCGATGGGAGAGAAATGGACAGGAGAAAGACCCCCAATTATAACGTCACCATCAATGAATACAAACTTTGGTGGCCTTTTTTGTTTTGTACTTTCAACCCATCTAGACATAAGCAAGCAAGCAACTATGCACACAAACAAAATCTTCAAGCATATGGACTTCATGTTGAACGTCGTGAAACGTCTACTTCAAACTCATCTTGAATATATCTAAGGAATAAGCGTTTGGAAGATCTTGACTTGCACAGTTACTGAACTGTGGATTCTAAAATGCAAATGAACCAAGAGTTATATCAATTATATTACTTGTGCTACACAATAGGTGTCGGTGAACACAGATTAACAATAGGATTCTTTTGAATGAATGTTTGAATTCTCAAAGGAAATAAGATATTAGTTTACTATCAATCAGCTGTTAATAGGCCATGAATCTCATTATCTGCGTTTCATTGGATCTAACGTAAAAACTGCCTCGTATGAGTTTCCAACCATACTTTCAACATTTTGAAAACTTGTACATTCCATGAAAAGTAACACAAAAAGGTGTAGTTTCTGAAGGACTAGGTCTAATACTAGAGTAATTAAAATGTTCTTTTTAATTGCTGTAGTATTGGACCCAGACCTTCGTATATTTTAAAGCAACATCTTTTTTCTTGTCTAGAGTACAAACCGTAAATCCAAACATAAATTGTACTAAATAGTGATTTTTTTTGCTAATTCTATTGTGTCTTTTTTACTATAAATTAGTACTGTTTTGCAAAGTTTGGTTTTCATTCGCGACACAAGGATGACAAGCAATATACGAGAGTCAGTATCACCTTTATTACGTACATAGGTGTGAGAAAAGACATGCACTGCTAATAAGCAGTACATTACTGAATCTGTGTATGCTGCTTGTGCTTATGCTTATATCACTAGTGAAAAGACAAGCACTGCTAATGAGCAGTACATTACCGAGTCTGTGTATGTTGCTTGTACTTATGCTTATGTCACTAGTGAAAAGACAAGCACTGCTAATAAGCAGTACATTGCTGATTCTCTGTGTTGCTTGTGCTTATGTTTATGTCATCAGTGAAAACCAGACTTTAAATAGTGCAAAACATTGTTCACTTTAAGTGCTCCAGAAGCTAATTAGTAGTAAACAACTAACAATACCAACAATAAGTGATTATTGTAGACTCATGGACGGCGCTTGTTTGAAGTATCTTGAAAAACATCAAAATGTGAAGTTTGAAGCGCTTGACTTTAAATCAAACTCACTAAACTGAGTTTATTTGAATAACTCTTTTATTTTATTTTCCGTGGGGGACACAAAACAAAAGAGCTTTCTCATGTGAACGGGCCATTATTGACATGCGCGATGACGGCGTTCTATTTTTACTCATGCTTTTGTTTCAGGTTAATACCAGCTGACCAAACACTTTGTCTTTTGTACATTGAGGAAGCCAGTGAGTCACGGATAACTGATGTAACTTGTGAAGTTTCTATGACGATAGCAAACAAATATCCTAATCCTTGTACAAAAACTAATCATTTGTTCCGTTCACCTTGATGGCGTTTGGCCACGCTAGCTATTTTTGTAATTATTGGTGACACTGATTTTTAAGGCTTATAATACACGGTTCAACATTGTACAAAATTTCCTGAATCAAGTTGAACCGGAAGGGTAATGAATCAGTAGCTAACTCTTCATGGTCCTTCATACATCGTTTAAGACTGTTTCGGAAATTTTCTAAAATTCCATTTGGAATATACATTGTTCAGTCATAACTCTGATCAGAAATCGTGAAACACCTGAAAAGGCGTCCTCATATTTCGGTTGGAATTTTGCGATCGAAACGCCGCTTACCATTGGGCAGTATTTCAAGTACAATCCTCTTTTTCAATATCATTATTTCAAAAGATAATGGTAAGGTCCATTCTATTTGGATTTACAAAACAGAAATTGTCTTACCATTACGTGATGGTCAATCTTAGCGAAATTATATGGAGGGGAGGGGAGAGGAGGGGAGGGGAGGGGAGGGAGGGGAGGGGAGGGAGCTAATAACTAGGAGGCAGCATATCCGACGCCTTTACGGCATACGCGGAAAGTGGAATTTTAATCAGGTTTACGCTCCTATAAATGCATGCGTAAAGTTACTTAACGAACTTTAAGCAGCTTTACGCATTGCTTAAATTTTGTTAAATCTACATTTTCGCACTGTGCATATTCACATTTTGCGCTATGAATAGTAACACTAATAAATCAATCAGGATCAGGTTTTCAATAAAAAGAAATCGTCTTTAACATTGTAGTGAGATGTGTCGTAATCAACATCAACAAATGTATCAAAAATAATGGCACATCGATAGTTGATACAAGACAGAAAGCCACACAACTACCAAAATGTAACAAGAAGCTATTTTATATCAAAATATATCCAAAAATTGGGTGAAGAGCTTGGAAAAATGTAACTGTCACATAAAGACTTCAAAACCAAATCATGAAAGCCCAGCAAAATCCCCACTTCTTCCTCAGGGAAATGGCTAGTTCAAAAGAGCTCTGTGACAATAATTACAGAGGTTTAAAGCTAGGTAGGTGAGTCACGCGCAGCTAGTAATACTAAACAATCCTTCATTTATTTGGGGTAATTTTCGTTTTTACCTGGATGTAAATTTCAAACAAGCGTTTTCAAAACGCTCAGTTTTCCTTTTACTGAAAACGCATTATATGCCTTACGTCCAAAACATGTCGTTAGTGTATACTATCCGTAACGTTTTGAAACGTTTTTCTGTTTCACCGACTAAAACAAGCTCGAATACGTATCAACAATACGAGAGCCAATTACTGTGGAATGTCTCTCCGTTTCCCTTCGCTTACGCTCCGTTTCCATCCTCTTACGTTCCGATTCCCTCTCACGTTCCGTTTCCCTCCGCTTACGCACTGTTTTTCTCCCATGCACCGAAAACGCATTAAACACTTCTATTAACGCCCACGACAGTGTGACTCCGGTTTTCGCAACATCCTTCTACACTAAAGACCACTAATCACTATAACTCTAGTTCCTGTTATAGAATCTCTCTCTTTGATCAAAGTTTTAACGGTACTAATAGTGAAATGTTACAACGTCTTAAAATATGCGCTTTTGGAGGACATAACTTAGAAATATTGTTTCAGAGTGTATTCTTGGTTTGCAACCATTCCCAGGAGAACGAATTGGACAAAAGTTCCTCCACTCATGGTAGTGGTTTTCTTTTTTCGAGTCTTCCAGCATGGCCGCCCTTTCTTTTGTTCAATTCAATCTCCTGGGAATGGTTGCAAACCAAGAAGTTGACGCTAAATTTTTTGAGTCTTGACGGTTAAAATTTCCCTCATTTGACGGTTCACGGCTAAAATTTAGGCCGTTGGACGGTTAATCCCATGAGACCCTCACACTCGTGCAGTTGTTCAATGCAATATGAGAAAAAAATCACCGTTGATTTATCTGAATTATATGAGCATTTTCTTTCAAAATGGCGTTTTTCAAGATCAGCGATATCTCTAAAAATACCTTAATTTTCTCTGTCCAGTGTAACTAAGGCGTTGTGTGTCATTTTTGCTACAAGTTTTCCGTCTACATCAAAATGGCATTTTAGACCATCTAAAAACGCATTGGTTTGAAAACGTTCTCACTCTAGCCGTGAATTAAGAGCTTAGTTGGTATGGATCAGTATACGGAGGGAAATACGGAGGGCCAAGATATATGCTACGGAGGCAAGGTATTTTATCACCTTTTCCGATCTGATCTTGCACGTAGCCAAAGATGCTTTTCCAATTTGTCAGGATTAGTCGGAGTACTGATAACCTAGCTAATACGATAATGCTCGGCCGGTGATTACCGACACACACCACCCGTAGTGCTTATAGAAATTTGATCATATCTTTTAGTACGTCGTCTTCAGGTCTGTTGACTGAGTACATGACTCAAGATCATATCATAATTTCACATGATTTTCATGATTTTCGATTCAAAATGTCGACAAATATATTTTGTGACGAGGATTGAGTAAACCCACGTATTTCACTGGAAAAGTAAATCACCTATACTGTATAAAAAATACTGTAATTTAAACCTATTTACATGGCATGGTGTGTAAATGTATCATAAATAAAAACCGTCCAACACTGAAAAGATGAAAATGTTTCCCGTTTCCTAGCTACGATAGGAAATATCTAGGAAATGGCATTTTCCTATGATAGTAACTGGACAAAATGTAAAAAATATATTTTCCTACATATTTCTTATAGATATTTCCTACCATAGAAAATGGCAATTTCCTAGATATTTCCTACCTTTTCATTTTCCTATGATAGGTAATATGTACTGATGAAAATGCAATTTCCTATGATAGGAAATACCTAGAAATATCTAGCTAGGAAATGTATTTTCCTACATTTTGTCCAGTTCCTATTATAGGAAAATACAATTTCCTAAATATTTTCTATCATAGCAAATGAGCAAAATATAAAACTGACGCATGCCTATGTAAACAGCAATAGGCGACTTCCGAGATACACTTCACTTGCCACTTACAAAAGTATACACCTATTTCAAAAAAGGTTGTCACCGCTAAGAGCGATAAGCGATAGGTAATAGGTCATTCCAAGACCGCAAAGCACTATTGATTTCTAATTGATTTACATATGAATAGCCAAATATTTGATGGAAGAGTGTAAAGAAAGATTTAGGATGGCTTAATTAAGAAATCAATAGTGCTTTGCGGTCTTGGAATGACCTATTACCTATCGCCTATCGCTCTTAGCGGTGACAACCTTTTTTGAAATAGGTGTATATCAAAACAAGACTACGTGCATAAGGTTCAGGGATCATTCGTGACAAGACAAAAGTTTTAGCACGTAGTCTCGATCGTTCTAAGGGGCCATTCACGTGAAGGCGAGTCATGTGTCCCTGGTAGCAGGGAAAACTCTTTTGTTTTCATTTCCCTGGGGAACACAAAACAAAAGAGTTATCCCTGCTGCCGGGACAACTCGCCTTCACGTGAACGGGCCTTAAATCCTTTGTATGTGGCAGGTGACACATTTTAGGTGATTTGACACATTCTGTAAGTTCGTTTTTCCATTATTATCTATTTATTCATACTAGGTATATTTTACTGTTGTATTTATATCAGTCGAAGCTCTTATCATTCCTTCGCGCCGGATTCGGGAGTTCCAAAGTTCACAGAACTGATATCAAAGAAGAGGAAAAACAAAGGAATAATCACAAAACCGTTTTGGCAGTTTGGTAAATGCGTATAAAAGCACAACATAAAAAGATTAGGATTCGAACTATTCTAAATCCGCCTCTATGCCGACAAATTGAGAACACGGTTATCTTAATCCAATCGTTTATCAGTAAAGCTTCAGTAATAGATAGGTCGTGCCACAACAATTTGTTTTTTTTCACTATCAGGGTTACAGAATTAAACAGAGTTCTGATTCTTTAATGTATATGTAGGCAGATATAAGACCATGTTATATACACCTATTTCATAAAAAAAAACAAAAAAAGCAAAACAAAAACACACACACAGAACAAAAAACAAAAAAAGTTGACTTTTGTCAATCCAACTGAAAAAGTAACCTGGGCGTACGAAAGGAATTTCTGCGTTTTTGTGTTTTCTGTATGGCTAAAATACCGTAATGCAAAATTCTAATCAAAGCTAGAGATAATTACAGTGTCGTTCGGGTGTAATTATAACAAAATATATGGCCAGTTCTTAATTAATTGGTCTCAGCTAAAATTTCAAATATCCTATCAAACAAACCTTTTTTGACTCCAAAAGAGTGACCTCGGCGGCTAAAATACAATAAAGCAAAATTCTCAGTCAAAACTAGAGATAATTACAGTGTAGTTCGGATGTAAATATAACAACATATATGTACTTAATTAATTGGTCTCAGCTCAGATTTCAAATATCCGATGGAACAAAACTTTTTTGAAATGAGACTGATATGCGAGTGTGTTCAACTCTTGAGTAAAACAGCTCGGAACATGGATTTAGATGGCATACTTAGTCGGCTCAGATAGTTAAAGCCGTATCCGTACACGAATAATTTTTCCGGCAAATTTTCTGACGTCTATGTAACTGTATTTTTCCGGGATCCTAAACTTTATTGGGCTCTTGTGAGAGGCATGCACTGTACTATTACATCTAGCTCCTGACAAGTTGAACGCTAAGTGCTAACTTTTCACTAAATGCAAGATCAGATATTCGTGCTCTGAATTTGTAGCTGCAAAGCACTTAAGCTGACTCCCGGGGGGGGACTCCTATATATAAGAGGACGGGGATGCTCGTCGGAAATTTTGAAAATGACTCCTAAAAGGTACCTGAGTGAGAGTGGGAACAATTCATTTGTACCCCTAAAAGGTACCAATTCAAAAACAGTAGTAAAGAATTAAAGTAATGAAACATTTGCTATCGATGTGCTTTGAAGATTCAATTCAGATCATCGAAATCGTCCCTTTCGTGCTTATTTTAAGTGGTTTATTTACCCCAAAACAGTCCCTAAAAGGTACCAGCTATGTCTCTGGTAGTCCACCTAAGTCTGAGACACCCTAAAAGGTACCAGATTGCAGATTTTGACCCCTAAAAGGTACGACGAGCATCCCTGTCCATTTACGATCGGAGTCCCCCCCCCCCGGGAGCTGACTGAAGCAAAGCGATACGCAAGCTTGATTGATCTGTTTACGAGAAACTAACTCAATTCCTAATTGGTCCGAACTATGAATGACTGAGAACTTAATGTACAAGTTTTTTTTTGTAGAGGAAAGAGCTTACATTCTGAAATAAACTGTCGATATTATATAATATAAGCTACAGATTGTTACTTAACTTATATATTATAGCAAAATCGAAATTAAGGAAACTGAAGCGAGATCGCATTAAAAAGGTGAGGAAAGGCTAACTTGTCAATCACAATAACTTAGAAATGCTGTAACAACGTTCTTAAATAATCTTAAAATAATCTATCTGTAAGGTTATTCCCTACTGTTCATAGCTAAAAGCACTAGATTATCTTTTAGATTTGCTTACATACCATCGAGGTCTCCCAATCCAAGGAAATATTAACAGCAAACTGTCAGCAATGGGGGCGGAAAGCCCCGTGCTAGCTTGCTTCCCCGCCTCGTCATCATCGTAAATACTTCTTAACTGTATCAAAATACATATATTTTTGGATTTATCCCAAAAATCAATTTTATGCTTCTTTAGATCTACACGAACAACTCACTTCCTTGACAAGGAAAAATTGGCAATTTGTTGGCGTGTATTCGAGCAAGTTTGTCTTATCAAAAAAAAATTTGCTATTTCCTAAATTGTCAAAATTAAATAGGGAAAATACATGCTAAAAATAATTGAAGTCTTACCTCTGACCCAGACAAGTTTATGAAGCAGAAGAACTTATGGTCAGTGCGTGTATGGTTACGTACTATCCGTCGATCTTTGGCATCGAAGAAAAACAAAAACAAAAAACAATGAGGTTCTTACCTCTGACCCCGACAAGTTTATGAAGCAGAAGAACTTAAAGTTATATGGTTACTATCCGTCGATCTTCTTTGGCATCGAAGAAAAAAAATGGTCAGGAGTTCGTACCTCTGACCCCGACAAGTTTATGAAGCAGAAGAACTTAAAGTTATATGGTTACTATCCGTCGATATCTTTGGTATCGAAGATGTCATCAGTTTTTACGTTCATATATATATATATAGCTCTTATGAATCGGAAATATGTACGCCTCGCCGGATAAGAAACGAACTATACACGTTTGACTCGCAAATAACTAGGTGCATGGCTGATTACTTGGTGGAATTAGCTAGTGACATCTTATACATAATTAATATAGATACATCCACATACTTAACACGAAAGGGATTCAGATCGCGACGAAAACACTGATGGCATAGATTTTAAAATTCAACTTTAAAATATTTAGTTGTGTTTGACTTTAAAGGCATCCCGGGGCAGTAAGGTTAAGATTGTTCGTGACAATTTGTTGGCTATTTTTGAATTTCAAACACCCCCAAACAGCTGTGCTTTAGACAGCCTCTTTGGCGTCAAAACGACTGGTATTTTCAGTCCTTTATAATTAAACAGAGTCTAAACGCAATAAATGACATTACCAAGAGAAATACCTAAAACTGGAACACTTACTTTTGCACAATCTTCAAGACAGCCAGTCTGCAGTAGGCAAATGAGGTTTTTGGTGAAACACCTCTCACAAAGCGAAAACCTATTAATTAAAGAAAAAATTTCGAGTGTGTAATGAAACGTAAAAAGGGTAAATTCTCTGAGTGCCTGTCAAAAAGAACTATTTTAATTTAATGGCTTACTGTCAGACTGAATTGATTAAGAAAGAAAGATAAGATAAGAAGAAAGGTAAAAGCCGGAAAGAAAGAAAGAAAGAATTAATAACGTAACCGAATTATGAATGACTCTTTACAAAGTATGACTATCAAAACAGATTAAGCATAGCATGTGAAATGGAATCCTAAAGGGCGCCATTATGTGAGTGGAATCGTAGGTTTCGTATGATTGTGAAAACGGCACCGCACGATCACGGCACGGGGATTACTCTAGCACTTTTGTTATTCTTATAGACAACACGACACTGACACCATCCTCGGGAACCCGCCAGGAGTAACATTCTGTCACTCGTTTCCTGCCACAAGAAATTACCCCTGGGCACGATCTCTCTTTAGAACTTGTTCTTGGAAGTTAAAATTCAAAATGGCGGCTCTCAAAAATCCAACCAATCAGAAAGCAGTTGAATTTCTATTGTTTACTTTACTTGACCGTGATTGGTCGACCTGCTGGGGTCGACCAATCAGAAAAGATTTTAATTTGAACTTCCGGAACAAGTTCCAAGAAAGATCGTGCCCAGGGGTAATCTTTCTGGGAGCAAGAAACGAACGACAGAAAATTACTCCTGAGTTCCCGAGGATGCACTGACACGGTCACGGCACGTTTACTCTAGAACTTTTGATGATTTCTATAGACAACACGACACGGCTACGGCACGGCGCTCTTCCGTTTAACACTCATACGAAATCTGCTCTATTGCCCACGGTGTTATAAGAAAGCAACTTTGACAAGCCATCAAGCTGTCAGTTAGACTTTAAAATAAAGAGTCTATTAAAAATAAAATACAGCAATAGGCTAGGACGAAGGGGATGTCTCGTTTTAGACTTTGCCTTTTTTGACGTCACGGAGCCGGCCACATAGCAACCGCAGGATTAAGTTGCGGATCAGCAACAAGAAAAACACTCAAAGAGACACTGAACACTCAGCCGTTGAAAACTATTTGACTTAAGTTTGTTTCTTATTTATCTAAGTGATAAGAAAATTTAGGCATAGTATCAGTTAAGCCGCATTTACTTGAGCAAATTTTCCGTGACAAGTTCTTCCACAACTTGAACTAACTTGCTCGTGTGTCGTTTTCTTTGATGAGGCATAAGTTATGATTGTTGACAACCTTTTGGTAATCTACTGCTAAAGTTCACTTTCATCTAAGGTGGGGTTTACATGGCACTAGGAACATTCTAGCAAGCGAATCATCCTACCTGCTATACATTTACTGCATCCTGTTTACATGAAAATTTGTGTCTTCACCTCGGGTACTAGGATCCTCCAAGACAAACTCTACGTTTAGTTTACATGACAGTCACCCGAAGCGACCCGGAGCAGAGTTCAAAAAAGTAAGTGGCTGCCAACACCCGAACTACCACAGGGGCCCCAACATTAGCGTTTCCTAATCTTAGTTGGCGAAGTATATATCTCTACTTTTTCCGTTTACATGACCGAAACATACTCCTAGTACTAGGATTTTCCTACCGGCGAGACAGGATGATCCTACAGCTAGTAGTATATAGGATGATCCTTGTACCGGAAGTGAAGACACAAAATGTCCATGTAATGCAGAGCAGGTAGGATGTAGTGCCAGGACGATCCTAGTGCCATGTAAACACCCCCCTGAAACACCCACTACATTGGTTTATTTTTAACAACGAGATTCCAACTGATTGGTTACTCATTTAAGTAACAGTGCGCATAAGGCAACTCTTTGTTGTTCTGCGGCAATGACTTCTCCACGTAATTAAGAATGTCTTAGTTTTCAGGCTGAAAATATATCAACCTATAGATAACACACTTTTAAAATAAAATGTAGAGAAACAAAGTTTCTTTTGTACTAAAAGATCTCGTTCAATCATAAACAGTAGTCAAAAAGACGCTTCTAATATGCTGTGTTCTCCACATACAGATTTTGCTATATTAAAGCTCAGGAAAGCTTCCATGAAAACGGAATCAGGTTTAAATAAAATATTAGATAATGCGCTAACTTTTGTTGAAGTTATGGCAAATTTTCATATTTTAACCAATGGGATGGACGGATTGGACAATACACAATTAGCACCTTTTTGAGGCCGTTTGCTTGCCTACTTCGGACCATTACTTAATTGATCATGTTTTCAGTCAGTGATAATACAAAATCCTAACTTAGGGTGTTTTCCATTTAGTGGAACCGACCGGCCAGAACTGCCTGATTTCTTAGGACTGATTCCAGCCAGAGCTAAGAATTGACATGTACCATTCAGTAAGAACTGGCCGTTCTGGCCGGCTGGTTCCAATAAATAGAAAACACCCTTATTAATTTAGTGTTCACTAATTCAGGAAGAACGGACTAGTAAACTCGTAGAAACTACGGAAACATTAACTTGACCTTACAGGAAAACCAATTTGTTTCTTCCTTTTTATTTGTTGATTTTATTTGTCCTTCCCCGTTCGCGGGATCGCATCAGTTTAATTTAGAGCGAGATGAAAGTAGCTGTCAAAAAATGTACTTTATTCGTATCGAACAACAGCAAGCCATTTCACCATCACAGGAGAAGGTTTTATAGAGTATGATTTGTTCTAAAAGATTTTTGTTGTCTCAGCTTTTATTACCGTTCTAAACCTTATATCAATCCTTTGGAAGAAGTACGATTGGAAGCGATCTACTTATAAACTGCTATTTACAAAGCAATGTATGTGAAAACATTCATCACCATTTCAAGATCATTTTCATTGCACTTGCTCAAGGCCAAACTTTATTTTTAAAAGACAAAATGAGAAATTCGAAACTTGCTATAGCCGTCTTAAATTTACACTCTCTAGCTAAAACGAAGGGCTGCTAGGTCTCGAGAACTTCCTGACTGATGTTAATTATTGTCAACGAACGTCTCTCTTGCAAGTCCCTCTTGCATCACATGTATTTTCACCCAAATAGAAATACGTAAAATTTGTCGTTTTTGGTCAATGAAATGATGAAAACATAAGGTGCATAAGCAAAAATCACCGTTAAGACCATTAAGACCCAGTTCATACGTCAAACTTAATTGCCGCGTCTAATCTAATTGATTTTGAGGTCGGCTGAAATCAATTAAATTCCCGTCTGATCCAAACGCCTATTCTATTAACTTTACCTGAGCACGCGATATTAAAAGCTAGCGCTTTAGCAGTTGTAAGTAACAAAGATGGCGGACTTTCGTGAGCTTCAGTGCTTCCTGACGCTCCATCGGCTAAGAAAACGCCAAGAACTCTTATTACAGACATAAGGTTTTTTGCTTGGTACCAGGCTAAATTTGTACGTATAAGTCAATTAATTTTACTAGTTTCAAGACAAATCAGCGCTCAAACCGCATTGCATTCGAAGCGACAAAAGTTCAACGTTTGAATGCACGCCGAACTTTTACCGTTTCGTGCGACTGGATCAGTCTATTTTACTGAATTTCTGCCGAACTTAATCAAATTTATCGAATTCAATTGGACGTCATACTTCTCATGTGCGAAATGTAATTATTAGATTCGACGCGGCAAAAGTTCGACGTATGAACTGGGCCTAACTCACCATTAACTTTGTGCCTCCACTGCAGCTGAGAATCCTTTGAATCCCTTATACAGAGTGTTGAATCATTTTTGACGAATTAAAGGATTAATATGAAGTTCGCATGGTGCAAAATGTCTGAAATTTCACATCACGAAACCTCGTAGCCTGCTTTATCAGACCTCCTTGTAGGGTGAAGGCTACTTCCATAGATCTTACAAAATATTTTTGTTTTTCTTGGCAGTTGTTGGAATTTTCTTCACGATTTTGTCCATAGAATCTTACCCAAGAAAAAGGTTCTAGGCAGGGGTTCTGCTAATCCATCCAAAAGACATTTGGTTGTTGTTGTTGCATGAATACAGTCTGTCATCACGGTATAATAATAGCCAGATGAAAAACAGAACACTATGACAGCAGATTTTTGAGAGGCATCTTGTATATTTTGCTCGTTTTTGTAAGCTTGAAATTTCAAACCAGGACTATGGTACCACTCTGTACCACTATTGGGTAATTACTAAATAATATATGACGTTGATAACTATATTCTTTTAAGAGAAGCAAGTTGTAAACATATGCCAAGAGCACATAATATGCATGTAACTTAAACTATAAACTCCCCTTATTCTGTGCTTTCTTTCTAAGTATAAACAAAAAAATTGGGTTTATTGAAACTTATGCCATGCAACTTACACCGTCTTTGTTTTGCAATACATGTACTTTCAAAAAATGTAAAACGTCAAGACTTTACAAAATGTTATAACAGAGACGTGAAGTGAAAGTCAATAAACTGTTAATCGGCAAAGCTAGAGGAGACTATCTAAGAGCAGATCTACAGGCGAGCCACCTGAAACTTCTGCTCCCGGGGGAAGGGAACTCCACTGTAAAAGGATCGGTATGCTCGTCGGAAATTTTAAGAATACCCCTAAAAGGTACCGGAAGTCTTTTAAGAAGGGCGTGGCTGATACCAGCGATAACAAGCTAATGAACATTATTATGATGAACATAATATTGTATCGTATTGCTTGAATGTATATCATTTTTGTGTATTTACCGTGGACGAGAAGGGCCACTTCAAAGTTCAAAGTTCAAACTTCAATGTTCAAACTTCAAAGTTCAATTTTTAAAACAATTTTTAAAACAATTTTTAAAACAATTTTTAAAACAATTTTTAAAATTTGAAACCAGTGAGCAGCACAGAAAACTGACTTTGTAAACTTTTTTTATTTTCTCCTGTACGCGTTTCGACTGACTTTTGTGCAGTCTTCATCAGGGAGTTTACAAACTTAGCTAAGTTACCGTATGTTTTAGTAACCTAAAAGGAAACCACAGAATTGATCTCTTAAGCATAATAATTACATAGTCAAACAAGTAAGAAGGGGAAACAACATAGCTGAGGTTAAACGTAAAGGAAGGCTTTGGGGGACGTGGATTTGTAAACTCCCTGATGAAGACTGCAACAGTCAGTCGAAACGCGTAGGAGAAAATAAAGAAAGTTTACAAAGTCAGTTTTCTGTGCTGCCCACTGGTTTCAAATTTTAAAAATTGTTTTAAAAATTGTTTTAAAAATTGTTTTAAAAATCGTTTTAAAAATTGTTTTAAAAATCGTTTTAAAAATTGTTTTAAAAATCGTTTTAAAAATTGTTTTAAAAATTGTTTTAAAAATTGTTTTAAAAATTGTTTTAAAAATTGTTTTAAAAATTGTTTTAAAAATTGTTTTTAAAAATTGTTTTAAAAATTGTTTTAAAAATTGTTTTAAAAATTGAAGTTTGAACATTGAAGTTTGAACATTGAAGTTTGAACATTGAAGTTTGAACATTGAAGTTTGAACATTGAAGTTTGAAGTTTGAACATTGAAGAGACGCCGAATTCGACGATATTGCATAAAAGTAGTTCAATAACTGCCTTCATAGTTACTCTCTTTTCCTGACTAAAAACATTTGATCTGTGGCAATTCTAAAAGTTTTATCTGTGCAAAATGAGAGTAAACTACTGAAGTTACTGTGAACATTGAAGTTTGAACATTGAAGTTTGAACATTGAAGTTTGAAGTCTGAACATTGAACTTTGAACATTGAAGTGGCCCTTCTCGTCCACGGTAATACCAACTTCAGACTTCAGAGTTAAAAATTTCAGCGCACTTAATCAACTTCAGAGTTAATAATTTCAGAGTTAGAGTACAAACACTAAAAGAGTGCAATACTTTGCACAATTTAGTATACTAAATTGCACTATTAAATTAAACAATAGAAAACAAAGGAATTTGCATATTTAGTTTATTTATGTTGCGCACTTTTAGTGTTTGTACTATTATAACTTCAGAGTTCAGAGTTAAAATGCATCCGCTGCAGGACAGAACGCGGGCCCAAGCATGGATCGAATTCGTTTGTACCTCCACTAAAAATCCTTGCACGTGGCGGGATTTTCCAACTCATTTGGGGCTTTTATCAAGGTTACTTTTATTGCCTTCAATATGGACAAGGAGGTGAGTAATCGGCGACAGTAATATACTATTTAAAGAAGTTTTCTTCCTTTTTTGAGCTTCAAATTCCAATGATGATGTGTTCTTCATCCTCAATTGGGATTACAAGCTAGGTAACGTGACCTCTACACAATGTGTGCCGCTAAACAAGATTACTGTCGCCGATCACTCGCCTTGATCAAAGCCCCAAATAAGTTGAAAAATTCCGCCACGTGCAAGGATTTTTAGTGGAGGTGCAAACGGATTCTGAGCCCGCATTCTGTCCGGCAGCGGATGCATTTTAACTCTGAACTCTGAAGTTATTAAGTCTGAAATTTTTAACTCTGAAATTACATGTGGTTGTTTCGACTGGCAACAAATGACCAGAAGAAGGTGCCTAAAATTTGCTAATTTTTTTGTTGCTAAAATAGTCCAGTTCCGAGATATGCTCCACCTGTCACATCTAAAGGATTTAGAACGAGACTACGTGCTAAACCTTTTGTCTTGTTACGAATGGCTGAGCTTTATGCACTTAGCCTCGTCTTGATCCGATTGTTTTGTATGTGGCAAGTGCATACATACATACATGATTGAGACTCCCTCAACAGGGCTTTTCAGCTCAATTTACAAATCCTAACTAAATCATATAAATCAAACATAAATGGATTAAGAATCCCAACTGGCAAGGAGACAAACCAGTTGGTTATATTACAAGCATGGCCGAGAAACTGAATTTGAACTAATCGAAATCGGAACAAATTCAGTCTCAGCTAGTGGCCAGAGCGGGAATCGAACCTGGGACCGCCAGATTGCGAGACCAACGCTCTCAGTGACCACTCGGCCATGCTGCCTCCTCATTTTAAAGGAGTGAAGTGAAGTGTATCTCGGAAGTCAGCTATTGTCACAGTAAGCTTGGTGCTACGCGTGGCGTGACGGAAGTCAAGCAACTCGTTATCGATACAAAGTTTGGGACCAAACTTCTGTCACGCCAAACGTAACTACAGAAAGAAAAAGAAAAGAGGAGAAAAGAAAAGAAAAGAAAAGGAAAGAAGAGAAAAGAAAAGAAAAGAAAAGAAAGGAGGAAGAAAAAAGAAAACCTACATTTCCTATGGAACATGATGAAATATCGCATTAAAAATAATTCCTTCAAGATCTCTTTCATTAGAATTCTACAGACAGTTAATAAATGCTCCTTCAAGATAGTTTGTTCATTGCGTGACACGAAGTGACAAGTGATATGTAGCCTGCGTTGCTGGTGGTCTGCGGTTATGGGGGCGGAGGAAGAAATGAAAGGCCCCCAAGACCGCTAAGTGACATGGTACATGCAGATCACTCCTTTTATCCTGGGAAAATGGTCAGATATTATTTCCATGTATGTACGTTATTTCGTTCAATAATCTGGGAGCATAGTAAACTCTGGGTGTAGAGAAAAGACGGAAACGGACAGGCGGACTGGCGGACGCGGACTGGCGATACTATTTAACGAAGAAAAAATATATAAAAATATAATAATAATATTTATTTATTTATTTATTTTTATTTATTTATTTATTTATTTATTTATTTATTTATTTATTTATTTATTTATTTATTTATTTATTTACCAAATTTTCATCTCCCAAAAAGAATAACGCAAATAGATTAACAACATGAATGATAGCTAATGATAAATACTGAAAAATGAATAAATTAACGGATTTAAATGCAAGGATGAATAGATAAATTAAGGCTTATGTGCAGACAAAGCCCAAACATTTTGGTTAATTACAATATCAGTTTAATACTTTTTACTTTATATCAAAACCAGTTACATCTAAAAAATATGAAAATGCTAGCTGTGTTCGTTGCACTATTTATTAAAAATCCTGCTAAATGTTTTATTCACTTCAGTGTCAGATGTTTAATTAGGATATATCTGGTGCCTCAAGGAACCCCTCCGGCAAGTGTGAGTGATAATTTGTCTGTCAACAATGCATTTCTGCCGCTAACAGACCAACCATCAAGAATTGTTGCGTTGTCGAGACTGTGAAATGAAAGACTGAGCTAAACTACTTCTGTTTGCAACGTAACTCGTACGATTGTTCTTTTCATCAGAACTTTTCAGTGTTTTGTAATAAAATGTTGTGCCAATATGGATATAAATAGTTTATAAAAGTACGAAGTTCTAGGAGAGGAGATATTATCTGATAACGTTATCGGCTAGCTACAAGGTGTATCTATCTGATCGACAAATCGTCAGTAGTTGTAACTGATCCCAGCCGGTTAAACTGATTGCTTATATCAGTGAGTCACATGCACTGAGAAACGTTTGTGCACCATTCGCAATACTCTACTGACTTAGCGGTTAAGATTTCTAGAGATTTTGAAACTTTTATCTGTTTGGGAAATAGCCACCAGTCTCCTAATTACAGCCAGTGAGACCCAGCACCGTACCAAGTGATTCTCGATGGCTTGCACAGAGATTTTCCACTTCTTGAAAGAATAACTTTGTGCCGTTCTCACGTTTTTCCTTTTATGGATGGCATATAATAATAATAATAATAATAATGAACATTTATATAGCGCCTATCCAAAATCTGCTCTAGGCGCTTTACAAAAACATATAACATGCATGGTAAACTGTGAGCATAGGATGGCGCCTTGAGCTGCCGCTACACAGTCCGTACCATTAAAATTAATTTTAAAATACACTACAAATTACTGCACTACAAATTACTGTTTAAAATTACAATCAAAACAATAAAATAAAAGTTCACTGATGCATGATGGCCGTTGGCTCAGTCAAGCTCATCCGCCCTTTAACAGGTCTTGTTTTTATTCCTGCTGGGTGTCATGCCACCCTCCTCACCAGAAAGAACCTGGTATAAACCTTAACCCTTTATAAAGTAAATCCAATGCAAGTTTGTTGATAAAATTTCTTGCGACTCTTCGTCCTCCTAGCGTTGGCGCCGGAAAATATTTGGCGCACTTCTTTAACGAGCGGAGAGGAACAGGAGTCTAAATCTCCCTCCTCCCTACTTTTTGAGCCTATTTCTCCCTGCTCCTTATTTTTTTCGGCCATTTCTCCTTCACTACATCTCATAATTGTTTTCCTCCCTCCTCCCAAACCGATTTTTCTGCCTCTTTTCTCCTTCCACCCTAATTTTTGGGGCCATTTTTTCCCTCCTCCCTAAACCGTTCCTCCCCGCTCTTTAACTGACTGCTTTAAGGTTGTGCTGGTCAGCTCGATCGAGCTTCTTTTGCAGATTGATTATTTCCTTTTTAGAGATTTAAAAGCTTTGATTTTAAGATAGTGATAGTTCTAGTTTGTTCGACAGTGCGATTTGAATCTTACTCTTACCTGTTACGTAAAAAAGTGACTGTTACGTACCTCTTACGTACCTCTTACGTAATTTACAATGTTTTGAAAATCTGGAGTACTTCCTACAAACACTTTAGCCTTCAAATCCCGTCGTCGTAACCATCCGCCGACGATCCGGAATGTTGTAGCGACATATACTTCCTCTTTTGTCGTTCCATTATCGAAAATTTGGTACCCATTGCCGTTCTTGTCTGCCAAATTATTTCGGCGACGAATCCTAACAATTTTGCTTGGAAATCTTTCTTGGATTTTCCTGGTTTGCAAATTTAGCGGTCGGCCCACCACATATTTTATTTTTTGCGCATATGAAGACTTTTCTTTGTCAAGATCTTTCGAAAAACTCTCTTGGACTTCATTTTGAGTAAGGGCGCTGTGACCCGACCTCTGAACTGCGCGCTTTTACCATATATTGACCACAGCGGAAGCCCAGTCTCGGTGTTAAAAATTCTTTATCCTCTAGCTAAACCAATTTTAAATAAAAAACCTCAACGCTTACCTGAAATGTTGTTGGTGTTATTTTTGTCCTCCACCAGCGATTCCAGCCGATTTGGTTGACTTTCAGCCCTTTATGATTACACTAACACCGAGACTGGGCTTCCTGTGTATTAACTTTATTTAACCTTAGTGTTGACTCAAGAAGATTCCCCAAGGCAAAACTTTCAAAGTGAGACCATTCATTTCTCAGAAGGTTAAAGCTTGTCCTGTTTGGCTCAAGAGAATAGCCACATAACTCGGTGACCAATCGACAACGATTCTAGTCAAATTCGAACACTTATATATCTTCTCCGGTTTAGGGCATGACTTGTAAGGCGGATTTAAGCCACAGGGATATTCTCCAAGCTCAGTTCTTGAGCTGCCTTCTATGCGTTTCGCTGGCACTGTGAAAGCTATTGTGACGTTGACGTCCGAAAGGCAACAACGCTGAACAGAGCAGCAGTGATAACATCTGCGCATGTCTCTAACTTCTATTGTCTTGGACAAATGGATAATTTTGCAAGGATAATTTCTAGCTGTTCGCACTTCTACACTCGACTGTAATGCTCCGAAAAACTTTGGGGAGACTATATACAACTCTCTTTATGAGAGCGGTAGCACTAAACCAGGTTAAAACCGCAATTGAGGCCACTTCCGTCCAGCGGTTCGCGCATACTCGTCATGTTATCACTTGCTAACAGCCGTTTGCCGACTAGAGAACGCCTCTCCCTTGACCCTGGACGACAAACTCCCTTCGATCCCCTTCACTTTTCACACTTTACTTTTTGGAAGACGTCTTCTATTTCGGACCATTTGTGGCTGACGTTTTGCACGACCAACATTTTTTTCAACCATTTTTGGTTCACTCTCTCGGAGATGTTGATGTTGGTGTTAAAGCAACTCACAAAAATGCCACTCAGTTTTACTGGGTTTAACATTAAACTAATATTGTTTTTTTTTTGCAACCGTTAGGAAAACAATGGTATTACGAAAAATATATTCAAACTGTCAAACCAGTCTCCAACAATTACAAACTACAGCTGTATCAAATAAACTGCTTAGTTCATTAGTTTAGTTGTTTACATTCTGCTTCATTAACCGTACGGCGGGTAAAAAATCGATAAAATTACAAAGTGTAAATTTTTTAAGAGCTTTGTTATATAAGAAATTAACGAACTTTTTAGCTCTTTGCCTCCAGTAGTATACGAGATATCAGCTTCCAATTTGCTTTCAAATTTCTGGGTGGCAAAAGTGCTAATGAACTCACTACTTTCTCTAAAATTTAGAGTTTTTAACACCTCATCACCCAAAAGCTATTTCTTGTGTCAAGCTCAAATTTCCAAGAAAACCTAATTTTGCAATGATGCCCTTTCAATATCTAGAGTTGATTTGGTGTTTATTTGGTTGAAAAGAGAAATGCCTATGATTTTGATAAGCAAAAATTGTAAACAAAGACACACCTGCCTGCCTGCCTATTATTGACAGAATTTAATACAAGATTCTTCTTCTAACTTTCATATATAAATGATTTAATCACAAGATATCAACCAGCCCGCAATCTTCGCTCTTCATCTGAATTGCTGCTGACTTCGACTCCAAATCCTATGGTTTTCGCTCGTTCTCTGTTGGTGCTCCAGAACTGTGGAACTCACTACCATCATCAATTAGAACTATTTCCAGCCTTTCTTCATTTAAATCAGAACTCAAAACTTATCTTTTTAAAATAGCTTTCTCTTTGTAATTTCTATCCCTTTATGGACGTCAATTTAGCTCTTAGAACAGACCTGGATAATATATAAATCTATTATTATTATTATTATTGACGCATTATTTCAACTCCTCTAAAATTTTCATTTTCACAACTGGCAGTTGCGGGCTTGAAGGCCTAGGCAAATGCTGGCTAAAACAAAACTATATAAATGAATCATGAAAACTAATAAGTGATTCAAAACTCAATTAGAACTAAATCCTATTGAAGAAACTAACTAAGTATACATAAAACAATCACCTGTTGATAAATGTTAAAATGTCGGCTGCATGTGATGTGCTTTTAATTGACGCCTATGGACAGGATGAACGACATCGACAATTCTCATTAAAAATGTTCTCTATTCTAATCAACCATTTTTGCAGTCGGCTTTTCTTCTTCGAATACGCATGCGCACTTCATATCGTAACTGATAAGTTCTACCATGAGGAGTCACTGAGGCAAACCTAAGTTTTATTTAATTAATAGAGAATAAATGAATAAGAAGAATAAGAATATCATAACCTTCAAACAAAAGTTCGTGCATCGTGTGAAGGTAAGCAATCTTGAATATACTACTAAAGGTGATGTTACAACAACGCCATTTTCCGCGCAACAAATGTTGCCCGTAAAGTTGATGCCGTGGAAAATACAAAACGCAACTATTTTTAGCAATATTTTTGCTTAGTGGACAAGTTGCAAATATTTGATATAAATTTTAAAAACTTTTAGCGCAATATTATCAACCTGATCAAGCACAACGAACGTAGCAATTATACGTTGCACAGTTCTAAAGTATAGATATTGGGGAGTGTAATAATTAAGCATCTTATTTGAATATTCGGATAATCTTCATGAGCAGGCCAGGCACCAAACTTTGACATTTTCGAATCCTTACTTAAAAGCAAACTAATAGTTATTTAGCCATCGGAAAATAAAAGTGGAAAAATTATTACGACATGGAAGAATTTTTTTATAAAAAAGTGTGAATATTAAACATACATACATACATAAATTTTCATTTCAGTTTCCTTTCTTTTTTCTTTTGATCCGATCCTTTAATTTCATTCTTGATTTAATATTGATGTGCTTTGTAAAATGTATACATTTGCATATCGAATAGTGAAAAGTGGAAATCGATAACCTTGAAATAATGAAAAATATTTAATTAAATCATCTTGTAAAAGTAATTGTAATTGTATTTATCATTTTGAAAAAAGCATTAAAAACTCTATTGTAAAAAAACTACTGTAAAAAAACTCCATTGTAAAATGTCTATATTTAACACTTATTGACTGGGACCGAGGGAAACAGTATGTTTTGTGGTCCCGAGACCGTCAATGTTTCCCGAGGCGGAGCCGAGCCTTTTGTCAAAGAACAAAATAAAAAGCAAAACGTCGCTGCCTACAGTTAAAGTTTTTAACCAAAACTCACACAAAACTGACCTTTTTTCAGACATACTTTTTCGGAGAATTGTTGCAGCTCTTTTGGTGACATTGCTGGTTGGTTATCATCTTTTTCTCGGAATAAATGTTGTATATTGGTCTTAGAAGTTTGACAATAAACACGAGTTTTGCCTCGCCCATGAATGAATTTGTAAACGCGCGCTGCCGCCTTCAAAGCTCAATCAACTTCCGGTTTTGTTATTACCGGTCAATAAAACTCACTGTTGCCCGCTGAGAGTTGTTGCTGGGGAAACAGCAAAATTTGTTGACGTTCACGTGATGCGCTCTCGTCCAATCAGAGCACGGAAAAAATTGACTTTGACAGTTGGTATATAACAATGTTAAATATACAATACATACATTGTATTATAAAAGTATATATATATTGTAAAAAGAAAACATCTATTGAAAAAAATATATACCGAAGAAAAATATGATTTTGTAATGAAAGTTGACTGACAAAAAACAGTTCGGATGATTATTATTACCAAAGTTATTCCCAATACACTAAGAATATACAAGGACTATACAAAACGCTTGACAGTTGCGCCAGTTGAGCACGGTTGCATGTGATTGTTTCCCTCATAGATTTTCTCTTGCAATTGAAATTTATATGCTGGGCACTCGTCTTCTTTCGATTTATTCAGCCCGCAGCCAATTCACGATCAATCAAACACCACTTTGTCGCTGCAGTGAGCCTCATGCTTTTATTTTGTACACTTTAAAGCAAATTTCTTCTGAAAACTGCCAAGGATATCAAAACACTGTAGTCTAATGTATGTGAAGAACCCACATCTTTCTCGGTTTCACCATAGTTAATAGAGGCTAGCTAGGGGAATGGTTAGGAAGCCTTTTGTTACATTTCTTTGTTCTAGTCTGGATGTTGAACTGGTCTTGATCGTGCACAAAGTTTGTTTAAATTCATTAGAAAATGGCTATATGAATGAACCGAAATGTTGTCTATTGGATTATTTATTGAAATATTCTAATATAATTAATTTTGAACTAGAATACATCGAACAAGCAGCGGAAAAGAAACATTTGGGTTCAGTTGCTCAACCATGGCAATTAAGGTAATTCCTCTGTAATAGATCCTACCGATAAAAATCGCTTAACTAAATTTAGTATTTTATAGGTTTTGAGTTATTTATCTCGTAACTAACAAAAAAAGAGGGGGTCACGGTACTTGTTTAGGAAATATTTGGCTTGATAGACAAGGGTATTTTAGCGATTTCGCGCGAACGTTCGATGTTTTCCAGCTAATTCGTTGATATGTCTATTTGGTCTCAGAAAAAGACCCCAAAACTCAGAGTTAGCAGTATTTTAGTAGAAACAGGTAAAATAGTAAAATATCTCGCAAGAAAGCTTATTTTAAATTCGATAACGCATTTTGGAACATTTTTTGCATCATTTAGAGAGCACCATACTCCCGAAATGTTCGATTTTTGGCATTCTAGGGCTCAAATATACACAAAAAAGCGTCAAATTTTCCATGTTCCTATCGATAGATTCCGTGCAAATGTGAAACTCCCCTTGGTCACGGCGCGACCACGGGTTCTATATGACCTTGACCCGTTTTGCACTTACACGGAATCTGCTCTAAAACTAGTTAAAAAAAAAACATTGTAAATAGGTAAGGCCTTAGGAATAGGGTATATTCCCGGCAAAATGATGTAAGCAGCCAGTATTACACTGTGAAATAAAATAAGTAATAATAATAATGGTATATGACCTTCAAATAAACACTGGAAATTCATGCATTGTGTGGAAGTGAAAAGCCTTGAATAATATACAGTTTTGTGAGTCTCATGAAAGCTATATTTTCGGAGAATTTTCAAAAACAAGTTGAAAAACACAAAAACAACCATATCAGCCACATCAGCCAATAATGGTTGCCAGAAATCCAACCTGCTTAAACAACTAAAAGATTTGATTTTGATTTGATATGTTTTTGAGGTTGACTCCCATTTTAATTTACAATCGCGTAAAATTCTCCTTTTAGATCGAATTGATCATCAGTTGCATCTCCTCAATCGACTCATGTATAACGTAACTAAAACAGTTCAAGATAAACCTATGAACTACCACTAGAATTAATGTAGTTCAGGATTTTCACCTGTACAAAATTGTTCGCGGTTTTAATTAAACTCTGTTTAATGTGCCACGTACGTTCTGAACAAAATTAGCAAATAATTTCTCCTACTTCGATAAGCAACACGGTAATCACAATATTTTTCTTCTTGTTTGTAAAATTTGCGTGTCTATCAATGATAATAAAATGTTTGGAAAATTTCAATAAAAAAACATATATGCGTAGAATTCTCCTTCTAGAAAATTTCAATAAAAAACATATATAGGCAGAGAGAATCGTTCTCCATTTTTAGCCACATTGATTACGTACTTTTTGATAATAAAATGTTTGGAACATTTCAATAAAAAAATATATGCGTAGAATTCTCCTTCTAGAAAATTTCAATAAAAAGCATATATGGGCAGAGAAAATCGTTCTCCATTTTTAGCCACATTGATTACGTACTTTTTGGACAAAATTACCATACGGCAAATCCGCAATTTTACCTACGTTTGAAGACTTCATTTGTAGTAGTCAATCACAGACAGTACCAAAACGCGAGTATATATATTGAATTCGTGCAAAACAAAAAACAACAACACCGTGAACAGGTGAACAACGGAACTAAAAAGTGGTGCATTTGCATGAGACTCCATTTGTGTTTAACAGTTAACAATAGTGTTAGCCACTAGTGAAAAAGTCGTAGACTAGGACATAGGATATTATTTCGTTTAAAATCTTAAAATACTTAAGTGGATCAATACCGATTTCTGTTGCGGAGCATGCGTTCCAAGGCGTACTGGACCAACGACCACTGGTAGCCCCCACTTTTTTTTTCTTCTTCTTCCCCTTCTTCTTCTTGTTGTTTTGACTTGTCTGCCAATCGCTAAACGACTGGACTAAAAAACCATTAACCATGGCTCCGGAACTACCTTACTCAATTAAAAATTAGAAAGGCAAATTAACAAAACTAAGACTAGTTCACTTGTTTGAGTTTCCGTTCAACTGAATTTCCAGCTGGTTGTGGTTGTTTTATTATCGATAAGTAATATAAGACAGGAACGAGTATTTTTAGAAGGCTTGCAATTATTAATGTGGTAAATTAACAAAGCTAGTTCACTTGTATGAGATTCTGTTCAATTTGTGGTTGTTGTGCTTACTGGCTTTAGCCAGTAACGCACTATGTCATCGTCTGTGTATGTCCATGCGTGCGTGGGTGCGTAATTCGGAAATTCCGAAGTTGACACGAAGTATCTAAACGGAAAATATGCGAAATTCATCCGAGGCTTTAATCAGCATTGATTTCGATCATCGATGGTCAATAATAACGTTTTTGGTTCTGAAATATATCTTTTTATAGCAAATTATTATTTTTATTTTATAAAATGTTCATAAAGACTCAACTTTTGACAAAATAATCAATCAATATGGCGTCTTCGATCTTCGAAGCTATTCGGTTATGAAACAGGAAGCCCAACCTTGGAAGAAACCGCTGATCTCATGTGCTCTGAACGTTCCGGTTGAAGACGTATTGTGGTAATATAAGTAAACAGTGTTTTCCTTCCCTTTTCTCGATAAAATCAGACACAGCTTTTGCAAAATGTTTTCGAAGTATGTTTCTAAAGGTTTTTTTCAGGATTTCATGGGGTTTACAAAGGCTTTTTACTACAAAGACGAGCCTAAAAACAAGGTGTTTCAGTTTGACAGCCATGTAGCTACGATCCAACCACTCAGACAACTCACGACCATAAAAGATTCCTGTGACGATATGTCGACTCAAAAGTCTTTGGAAGACTTCAATAATTCCTCTGAGGAACTTGAATGTCCTTTTGGCTTAATATTTTTTACAACTTTTATAGAAAATCATGGTCATCATGGCAATATTGTTAAGAAACATCTTGAAACAGTACTCTATTTCTTTTGAATTAGTGCTATCACCACACTCTTAAGTTGCATGTGAGAACATAGTAGTCATCTTGGATGAACTTCAACAAACAATTTCTCATTTGTCTCTTTTGTATATTCATCCAACGTAACTACTACTTCTTTGTGTTTTAATTCCTGGAGAAGTGAATGTTTCCAAAGAATAGTTATTGAGTTGAGTTGTTAAAGAAATAACATTTATCTAAAAGCTATTTTGCTGCTTTTGGCCTGATGGTACACTAGCCCAGCTTACAATAGAGTTTTAAAATTGTTACATTACATGTTTTAGTTACATTGTTACATTTCAACCTTCCTTGTTTCATTGTTATAACTAGTGTTATTACCTAAAACTGTAGTAAAATATTTTATATAAGGCTTGATAATATTTTATACAACTTTTATAAGCAAATGATAACTTACTACATTATGTTGTTTACAAACACTAGTGAGAACTCCATCTATTTCCATGCAATTGGTGCTATCACAGCATTTTTGAGTTGCATGAGACAACCTACTGTAGTATCCATATTGGATGAATTGAAGCAAAACTGATTTCTCATTAATATCTGTTGTAATGTTCATTCAACATGGCTACTACTTTTTATGAATTCCTGGAGAAGTAAATGCAACCAAAGAATTGTTGACCTTAGTTGAGTTAAAGAAAATAATAAGTTGAGTTTTTAAAAAAAAACTATATTAAACATATAGAAAATGTTCTCTTTTGTAATCATTTACACATTTAAAATTATTTTTTCCTATACAGTTCATCCCAAATAGTTGTTGCAAACAACAACAACAACAAAAACTCCACTCCTTAGGTTTATCAACAAAAATTCTTCTATTTATTTGTTTAATTTTCTGATAGGTACTTTATGGGTAGGCAAAGACATGTAAAAATTTAAATATAAATTAATTTAAAACATAATTTTTTATATCTGGTTTTGCTATTAGCAATACCAGTAACCACACAATGTCATAGACAACTTTTGTTTACTTTGGTATCAACAGTAACCACATTACCGCGAGGGCAGATTCAGGGAGGAGCAAAAATGGAACTTCAAGCCCCCTCTTTTTGCCAAAAAATACTCAGTTAACAAGCATAATTGACTTTATATCATATCATGAGAAAGATTATCAAAGAAAAATTTAATATTTACACTGTTAATGATTTTTTTGTTGAATGTCTTGTTTAGTTTGTTTTAGCTATACCAGTAAGCACACGATGTCGTAGACAGCTTTTATTTTTATTATCGATAAGTTACAAACAGGGACCAGTACGACTTTGGGTGCCCTGTCTCCCATATAAAGGCGCGGTTACTTACAAATTCCGAAACTGTCCAAAATGGCGGACAGTGGTCTCGGTCTGCAGCTGAAGGTCCGACAAAATGCGGAAGAACTTGGCGATTTTATGAAAGATTTAAATAGATGGGAAGAGGATATCAAGAAAAAAGATGAAGAATTGAAATCCTCAAAAGCAGTGGTCAAAAAGGTATGAATATATGGGAATCAATGTACGTACACGCATGCGAATATATATAAAAACTTATTTGCAGACTGCATCCAGGTAGTTCAACATGTCTCTAATGGAATATTCACCCAAAGAAAAAAGATTAAGCTTATGCACAATGTACAGTCTGCTATTTGCTTGATACACTCTGAGATTGATTTACGCTTGATATCTTATTTGTAACAGAACCTCCCTCCAGTACGTAACCAAAGAAGAAAGAAAAAATCAAAAACGAAGAAAGTGGACAAAATCACAGATAACACAGATGGCAAGGTTCCCCAAAGAATTAGTTCGTATGACTACAACTCATGGGACAGATTTAATGTGGTGAGTTTGATAGATGTATAGATATATAGATGTATTGATATGTATCGACATATAGATGTATAGATCAGTTTCTGCATGTATAACCCAGAGTTCAATCGATATTATCGGTAATCGATATACAAAAAAGTACGCAAAAAAGACGAAGTTGAGTGGTTTGCAATTATAGAATACCCGTCTACTTTTAAGCACCTTGCATTACCTTGCTACCGCAGTCTGCAGTCCCGCTGTGATCGCCATTATTTTTGGGCAATGAGAAATGCATTGTGCTTTTAAAGAACGGCAATATGTGAGAGAGCTTGCTACCACGGTCCGCAGTCCCGCAGTGATCGCCATGCCTTCTGGGTAAAAGAAACACATGGTATATTTTGTAGTTATGGGATACCTGTTGTTTTTGACTGCGGACTGCGGACCACGGTACCGAAGTGTGAGTGAAGAGTGGACGGGTATTCTATAATCTTCTCACCACATTTTGATGTCTTTTGGGCATCTATAGACCCCTTGCAGCACGTCAGAATGCAGCTCAATCTGGGGGACAAAACAATGGATTTCTAGCTCTTCAAGAGAGCAAAAGTCTTTTGTTTTGTCCCCAAGATTGACCTGCTTTGATGTCACATGCAAAGGGTCTATAAGGGCCTGGTTATATGAACTGAGCTGGCCCGGTTATTAAAGTGGGCTGACTTCTTTTGTTTTGTGGCCCCAAGGGAAAAGAAAACAAAAGAAGCCAATCCACTTAATTGGGCCAGCCTGCTCCATATAATCACACCCTTAGAGTACAGACTAGTCTCCTTTGCAGCTGTTTTTAGTTACATGTAATGGAAAAGTGGAATCTGTTTAAATAATATTTGTCAAAACATTTCAACCAATGAGAGAGTGTGTAAGATTTAATGATGTCATCTATGCATGTGCACTGTAATCACCAACCGTTCTCGACCGATCAGAGTGTGCATAATATATCAATTATTAAAGGCATATAAAGCATAAATGATTATCTCTAAACAGTGCTTGAGCCCACACTGTTTTATTTGCTTGTGCCTTTCTGTTGTTTTCTTCTAATGGCTATGAAATATTCTGTGGTTTAGGATGAAGAGTTAAAGGCTATTGATGACAAAGAGGAAATGGAAACATTAACATCAAGTAGCTCTGAAGAAGAAGATGAGTCATACCAAGAAATGATAGAGATAGAGAGAAGGCTACAAAGAGCTGTAATGGAAAAAGACAAGGTAAATATTATGTACTTATTGACTGAGTGTGAGGGTCAGATGGGAAAATATTTGACTCAAGATCTTAATGTTGTTTTAGAGGATTTTCTATACAGCAGGCCCAATTTTTAGTTGACAACAACATTGGGGTGAGGGGGGATGGGGGAGTGAGAAAGATTCAAACTCAAGTTTGTGAGGAAAATGCTGAAATATCTCAAGGCGATTTTGTCCAAGATGGTGGCCTAGAAGAGAAATTTCACCAAGTACACTTTCTGAGTGGCAATTAACCCGTAGATGTCTGACCTTTTGATTCATTTTATTGTTATTGCACAACTCCACCAATGCTGCATATTCTTTTTTGTAAATAGCTGCAATTTTAATAAACCAATGACCTGGTCATTAATTCTCATATTTGCATATATTTTATCATACAGTATATGTAGCTAACTAATATTTGGACTTTATAGGGCAATGATTTGTTTAAAGAAGGGAAATATGATGCAGCCATCAACTGCTATACAATTGCCTGTCAACTTGATCCATCCAATGCTATTATGCCAGCAAACAGAGCAATGGCTTTAATCAAAGTCGAAAGGTAACCTGCCCTAAAATCAATAACTTTCTTTAATGTTTTCAATGGTTGACTCAAAAGCTTGGAGTTCCTTGGACTCTGCAATCTTGGACATGACTCCTTGAGATGGTACTAACTTTTAAGTGAGCTAGCATGCTTACGCCCCAGTAACCTCTTTAAATAAACCATATGTAATTGTAAAATCCCCTCCTGCTATATCCCAATGTTTTCTATAACACAAGGCTGCAATTTTGTTTTGAAGGCACAACAACACTGATTGGAAAGGGAAGGGGGAGGGAAGCTTTTAAACCTGAAGGGTGTTTGGAAAATATTCCTTAAAAAATGTAACTATGTCCAAGGTTGTAGAACACTACAGTACCAGTACTACACTACTTGACTCTTTCTGCATTATGAATATTATATATCTTTTTTTTTCTATTTTAAATATAATTAACATGCAAATAATTTAAAAATGAATACAATGGAACCTGGCCTTACAGACACCTGGTTAATATGGACATGTAATTCTGTCCTGGCTAAAAAATGGCTATAAAATTACCAGTTTCAATACAGACACTCTGTCTTGTCCCCATGGTTGCTATAGTAACTGGGTTTCACTCTAATTGACACATTTGCTTTGTTAGATATGGTGCTGCAGAGGAAGACTGTACAACAGCGCTGACCCTTGACAGTATTTACACTAAGGCATACTTACGTAGAGGTGTGGCAAGGTTCCATTTGAATAAGCTGGAGGAATCTTTATCTGATTATGAACAGGCTTTACAACTTGAACCAGGAAATAAACAAGCACAACAAGAGATTGCTAAGTTACAAAAAGTAAGAAGAGAAAACGTTAATAAATGGTGATGATGATGCTGTTTTGAAAGAAAATGTTAAGAATAATCATTTCTGTGGCTGGGAGAGTGGCTGGGATATAGGATGACAAATTTTGAGATGGATCAGAATGCATGTGAATAGCTGGATGTTAGAAGTATTTGCATCTTAAGTTAATATTTTCCATTTTGTTCAAAGATGCTAAAAATAAAACAAGAGGAGAAAAAGGACGCAGGAAATAAAGAAAAACCCAAACCAAAGGTACGTTGTGAAATCAACTTATACAATTTTCCATTTTCCTTCCTTCCTTTCTTCCTCCCTCCCTCCCTCCCTTCTTGCTTGTATGCTTGCTTGCTCATTTCTTTCCTCCCTCCCTCCTGCCTCCCCCTTTCTTTCTTTCTCCCTCTATTTCTTCCTCCCCCTTTCCTTGTTTCCTTCCTTCCTTCTTTCTTTGCCAAAGGAGTCCAACCAAAGGAAATCTTTCTTCAGTAAAGGCAAAATCCACTTCCAACCAAACACATTGTGCGCATTTAATTAGACAGGTACACCCAACAAAGCGAACAGACGAACAAAGAATAACGATGCACAAGTCACTCCTGTGTCTACAAGTTTTATTGCAAGTTCCATTTTTACCATTTTAGGTTCCATTAAAAAGAATCCACATCGATGAGATTGGTTCAGACAGCAGTGACGATGAAAGCGAAAAGCCTAACATATTACTCTCAGAATCAATTACTACCCAAACAGAAGAACTTAAAACCGAACAACAAACAGAAAATCGACCTAAAAACGACAGTAAACCTACAGAAACATTTACTTTGGAACAGAATATAACCGAGAAAGAGGGACAATTAACAAACGAAGTTGAGAGAAAAAGCGTAGAAAGCAGTGACAAATTGAACAATACTGTCAAATCGAGTAGTAAAAAAACGAAAGTATTTGAGGTCCCTAAGTCTTCTATGCAGCTACAGGCAGACTGGAAAATTCTACGAAATAAACCACTAGAACTTTTTGAATATCTTAAGGTAAGAATTTATATAATGCTCTTTTTTGTTTGGCGATTGAATTTATTGTATGGGACTTTGTATTATCACCATAAAATATCGTCACGCATGCGCAACACGCCTTGCGTGATAACTATTGCTGATTTCAATCAGCTGATAGTCTTTATATCTAGCTTCAAATGAAGGGCAAGCATTGCCCTTCATGTGCTCTCAACCATACAGTATTCTATCGAAAATTTGTCATTCAGCTGAGAAAAAATGTTCACGAGAGCGGATTCGACGTCTACTTCAAACAAGCAATAACTAGATTCAAATAATTTGTTTTTTGTTTCAGAAAATCAACCCCAAGTCTTATCCTAAACTATTTCAGCAGTCTATAGACTCTGATATGCTCACTACAATTATTGAAATATATCATGACTATTACATGCCGTAAGTACCCACATCTTATTACTAGATATTTTGGGGTAACACAGACGGAACGTTTGCGAGTTGCGAATACATTTTGGAGGGAGCTGTGCAGAATAACTGTCAAGTTTCTCAAATTTCTTTTCGTGCGAAAATGTATAGAGAGTGGTAGCACGTGATTTGATTTCTTGGGCTTTACACCAGTCCCGGGGGGGGGACTCCCATATATAAGAGGACGGGGATGCTCGTCGGAAATTTTGAAAATGAGCCCTAAAAGGTACCTGAGTGGGAGTGGCAACAATTCATTTCTATCCCTAAAAGGTACCAATTCAAAAACAATAATAAAGAATTAAAGTAATGAAACACTTTGTGATCAATGTGCTTTGAAGATTCAATTCGGATCATCAAATCGTCCCTTTCATGCTTATTTTAGGTAGTTTATTTACCCCAAAACAGTCCCTAAAAGGTACCAACTATGTCTCTGGTAGTCCACTGAAGTCTGAGACACCCTAAAAGGTACCAGAGTGCAGATTTTGACCCCTAAAAGGTACGACGAGCATCCCCGTCCATTTACGATCGGAGTCCCCCCCCCCCGGGACACCAGTAAACTGGTTTGACTATTTGGAGCGTTGAGTGGATAATATGGTTGGGTGTCTAGAGGTTTTGGTTACCAAACGAGCATCAGTACTGTGGACAACAGGGCTCCCACTATCTTTGAAAAGGCACGAAAATCAGAAAAAAATTCTGGTCAGGAAATTGTCATTGTCCCTCTGGGACCAGGGTATTACTTCAAAAGTCATCACTCTTTGATTTCATTACTGGAGTAAATTTTGCCCATTCCATGTCAATGAAAAATATAATTTTCACTCTCTTTTACCAGGAGAGTGGGAACCCAGACTGCTTTTAGAGTGTACATCACAATGTGTACATGTTTTGCCTTATGCGGTCAAGCTTCTGCAATGTTAACCGGCTTGGGCGATTGCAAGATTCTAGTGTCACAAAAAACTATGTCCGTTTTTGAGTGTTTTTGGTAGTGTTGTGTTTTATAGATCATCATGAGGTTTGTGGGCGTTAATAGTGTGTACAGATTAAAAAGTAGTTTTTAGAGTTTCCTGGTACTCAAAAGATTACTCTTTTTTTCCAGTGCTAGTTTACCAGTGTTCTCTGAGTTGCAATGTCTCGCTCAAGTGCAGAGATTCGGCATGGCGGTGATGTTTCTCTCTGAAGACCATAAAAAAGGTATACATTTGACACTTTCCTACCCTTATCAACCAGGGGTGGATTTACGTCAGGGGTGCAGGATGGTGCACACTTAGTAGTCTATAGCCTCGTCCGCATGCATCTCTATTTTCTTTCTCTTTGGGATTCCTGTGGGATTCTTGTTCTTACCTAACTAGCGCCTAGTCCCTCTCTATCAGCAACACAGGAAACCCAAGGTATAAAAAAGTCAAATTCTTTGATTATAGAGACGCCTGCAGAGGAAGCTAGTGTGCACCTCCTCCTGAGTCGACTTTGGGCCCTTTTCTTCTTGGTGCTTTTCCAAAATATCCTCCGTATCCTCTGGACGGTTTCTGGTTCCTTTAACGTTGCACCCCCCTGAAGGATTATCTTGGATCCGCCCCGTCAACTCTACGTTTTTAACTCGTGGATTGCAAATCCACGAGTTATAGCCTATAACTCGTGGATCTGCAATGAGATGAGAGGTCGAATATGCAAATGTGTCACTCACGCACGCACTCACTCACTCACTCGAATATTGTTAAACTTTGTTACTGCGCATGCTCGACGTGATTGACGGCAGGCCAAAAGTAACGTGGGCTCTGGGTACGCAGCAGCTATCATGCTCTAGTTCCTGATTCCTTTACGTCCTTTTAACTTGACAGTCCTCAGAAGTCTCTTCTCGTACGCTCAAGAAAACAACAGCGGTTATTCAAGCGAGCCACTTGAAGCCCTAAAGAAGAAATACGGTATATGAACCAAGTTAATAATTTGACTCTAAGCAATGGACTGGAGATTGGTGTGTCTACATTTCAAGGAAGTGTAACTTTTTATTTATTGTGGCGTTGTTATAGCGTGGTTACCATGGAATATACGATATAGCAAGAATATCCGATATCACAAGATTCGGGCCGAAAACAATATACCAGTATCGTCGTTTATGTATGTCTCCGTGAGTACTTTTTGCAGTGTTCGTCTGTTTCGGGGCATTACATTCAATTCAAATTTCGACTCAAATTGAAAGGCTCAAATATAAAAGCATGGTAACGATCTGAAGATGTTACTTTGACGAAACAAAAACTAGTGAATCACCCCTGTGTGTATCCATGGAGACAGTGGGCGTCTGAAGGGGGGAGAGGGGTGCACGCACGAATAAAGGAAGTTAAATATTCTATATACTTTTGAGGAGAGCATGTATGTGTATCGTCTATTAGGGTTAGCCTTAGGGTTCTAACCCTAACACGTTTAAATTTTTTTTATTTGATCTATTAAAAGTGCACCCTCTTTAAAAAAACAAGGGAGAAACGAGGTTTTTCGAAAATCAAACAAAATCAAGAAGTTGAAAGGTCCAGTAGTGATCTCTGAATTTATTACCATATTTCCTTACGACGTCACATCAAAACAGTCTGTTGTTTAAACGCTAAGAAATCATGGTAACAGTCACGAAATACAGTAAATATTAAAGGGTTATTAACCGAGCGTGAGGTCTGTACGGGAAAATATCAGACCGAGGTCTTGACAGTACGGACCGAGCCGTAGGCGAGGTCCGTACAAAAAAGACTGAGGTCTGATATTTTCCCGTACAGACCGAGCAAGCTCAGTTAATAAATTGTTTATTATATGGCTATTTTCCTCGCTGTATTGACAAAAATCAAGCGAACTTCCGATATCAGACCGATTGCCATGGAAACGGTCCGAGATGGGAAAATATCAGACCGGAAATCAGCCAATCAGGGCGCGCGTATTATCATAGCCATATAATAATTATAATATTCAATAGTAATATTTCTTGTATAATTGTAAACAAGCTTTGATTTCTTTGCTTAGACTTTAATCAATGTTCCATCATGGTGTGATCGTGTCCTGTGTCATTCCTTTCCTGACACAAAAATAGCCTGTACCTCCTATGGTAAGTAGCAACAGGAGAACAGTTGAAATATGTTGATCTCAGCAAGCCCCAAAAACTTCAATGAAATTTAGAGTTAACCTTCAAAACAGGCACGCCAAGCAGTCTTCTTTTTTTTTTAAGTATGCTTGTTGATCTTCTCTTTTTCGAAAAATCCTCAAATTTATCACCAGGAACATTGTTTCTTTCTCACTGTGCATTGTCACCGTTGATTATTAATATCATTACGTCGTGACCTGTTATCACGTCATAACAACGCGTCACGTGGTACAAACTGACCAATCAGAAAATCAGAATTTGTACAGTGTATGAAAATTGAATAATAATTAATATTATCCAATGAAAAATAAGAACGACCAATTACCATGACAACGTAATTTTAGATCACTGTTCGACAAGTCATTGCTAAACAATTTTCTCAGTGGAAGGCATAAAAGCGTAAGTGTTTCCATTTGACTTTTAATTGTGTTTTCTCGATCATTCCTTTTTGATTTGCTTCATTTTCAACATCTAGTAATATATAATTTATATATATTTATATAATATAATATATATTTATAATACATTTGTTTCAAATTTCAGACTTTGCTACAACTTTTGTTTGGACATTTAACTATTCGTATTTTTCCTTGAATAAGTAGGCAAATATCGATCTGATCCATCAACTTGACACCTTAAAATCTCCTGTCCCCTGTCATATTAATTCGTCTTTGTTGATGTATTATATATCTTAAACGTCATTGTGAGAGAAGTAAGCTCTTTGTCAATATCTCCACTAGTAACTTTTAAAGTTACTAGTACGTGACTTACTATTTCTAATATAGCAATTATTTCTAAATAATATATGGATCGTATGGTGCAATTAGAATTTAATCAAACAATATATTTGTACCAGAAGTTAACAAACAGATGATAATTTTCACTTTCAGTTTCAATTTTGCATATCAACAGTTTCCTGTTGAAAATTAGCCACGCGAAACGACCGAAATTCAATTTGATATAATTAATGCACAGCGAATAATAACATTGGTCGTCAGCAGCTGGATGTTCAATGACCGTTTCCACACTAGACGGTAGACAAATCGTTAGGACTGGAAAATCGTTTGACGATTTTTTCGTCTTAGGACGTCCTAATCTGAGTATCGTGCCCTCGGGGGGTGGTCGAAGGTGAAGGGGGAAGGAGGGGAGAGGGCTGAGGAGGGATGGTGGGGGGAGGGGAGAGGACTGGGGAGGGTGAGGGAGGGGAGAGGGCTGGGCAGGGAGGGTGGGGGAGCGGGGAGGGCTGGGGAGGGAGGGAGGGGGGGGGGGCGGGAGGGCGGTGAAGGAAGGAAGGCCCTCCATCCTTTGCTGAATGTAGGGGTAATCTGGGACAGCTCACAATCTACTCAAGGTAGAATAAGTGAAATACTCGATTAATAGATTGAAGAAATACGTGTCACGCGTCACGTTACTGATGGATTTCAGTACTATTCACACTCAACCTCCAGATCATGAGTTTCAAGTAGCTCAATGGTAGAGCATCTGTCTGGAGAATCGGAAAGTCGTGGGTTTTCAAACCTGGGGCTCGGAAGGTTTCTGAGTGGTGGTGTGTTTTTAACGCGAGGTTATTTCTACTTTAAGGTGGTGTTACACTAAGTTAACGGAGTGCAACATTGTTGCGTTTAAAGTTGGAATCGTGTAACTGACATGGCACGGGGCTACGATTTTTAGCGCACATTGTTACGGAAACACGCTGCAGGTTGTTACAGGAGCTTCAAAACCTCACAACATTGTCGCCACCATTTTCTCCCTGTCGCGCGCGTCATATAAGGTACAAAATGTTGCGAAACAATGTTGCGCCAAAAGTTGTCCATTGTAACATCTTTAGTCGGGATAGACCAAACTCGCTGCTAAATCATATTCTGCATTTTCAGCCTTGTTTCTTATTATTGCTATCGGTTACCGTTGAGCTCACTAGGGGGTACAGTATATACCATGCGTTCTATTGTCTGCTCTTGTTATTACTGCTTCATCGATTGCTAATCATTCTTGAAAAGCATACGAGTGAATCCCTCTGGAGTACTTTTAAGGCAGGTCAGTAACTTCGTTTACCCCTATTCTGCCAAGTGCCTATAGCTGCAATAGCCTTTATTCACACCATTCAACTCTCTACTTTCGACCACCCATTCCCTCGTTCTCATCATATGTTTGTTATTGAGGTCGTTCGTGCATGTTATGATGCTTAACATTGATTTAACACACGTCATTGCAAACTTCGGGACGTCTTCTCATTGAAATATTTAAGTTTAATGCTGGGTAAATCAGTCGAATGGAAAAAAATTTGGAATCTCCGTGATCTCATGTCGCGACCTGACATCCAGTTGTCAAGTAAGTTCGAGCGACCGCGTGTAATCAACCTTCGAGTCATGATCAGAGGATGTTTACTAATGAAAATTTGATCAAAAACAATCGATGAAAATTTCTGCAATGCTGTATATAGCATTGCATGTAATTCAGTAACTGCAATTTTAGTATTGTCGCCAATAGAGCAATGATCTTTGAGTGTGAAACGGAATGCGCCATGCTGTGACCATGCATGTGATCGTGATTGCCGTAATGTCTATAAAAATAAGACATTCCTGCCGTAGCCGTGCCGTGCCGTGATCATGCCGTTTTCACGTATGGTCATATACGAAGTCAGTTCTATTCGCCTACGTTAATTATAGAATTAGCAACAACGGCAAGCCGTCTGTACGTTCGTCCGTGCGTTTGTTCGCTAGCTCGTTCATTCGTTCGTCCGTTCGTTCTCCGGTTTCCCAAGAAACGAGGTCAAATTTTCTCTTGATCCTATTCAAAATGAGGGTATGGCGTTTCCAGTATCTATTGCCTGGTCTAAAATTGTACCCATAGCCATAATGTCGAAACAACATTGAACTAGACTAGAAAGTAAATGCGAGTTTGCTTTGTCAGCGACACTAACGTACGATTTAAGTACACTTCATGCAGTACAGCGCGTTATCAGTCAGTAAAGTGTTCGTCCACACTAGTTCGGATTAGCCCTTACAGAGGCGTAACCCCAGGGGAGTGGGGGTACTACCTTACAAAAGTGGTAGGGGTGCTCGACGGACCTTTTAGGGTCGAAAATATGACCCGCTCGTACCTTTTAGGTTTTCCGGTTCATAGCGTACCTTTTGAGGTCAGGATAACGAAAATTACATAAAGATTGAAACGATCTCACATACGAATATTCTTTATTAATAGTGTGGTCGTACCTTTTAGGGTATAAAATCGGCATCTCCGATAATTTATGCGTACCTTTTAGGGTTGTTTTCAAAACCCCCCGTCGAGCACCCCTACCACTTTTGTAAGGGAGTCCCCCCGGGGGCCTAACCACACGCGTGGATGATAAATATGGGCACTTCTCTAAAAAAACATTATGCCTCTCATACTTCGAGAAACACGGTTCTGAAGGTTCCTTGATTTTGCCAACTAAGTTTTTCAAAGTTTGACAGCGAAACAAACCACTGTAAGTCCGGATTTTTTTGAAGATGTAAAGCTTTGTTTTAACAGGAATCCAGAAATTCGCATTTTGCGCGTCATAGACCAACACGGGAAAACATGCTGAAAGTCGCCTAATTTTTCACAGAAAAGTTTTGACCTAGTTTTGGTGATTTGCATCGTGTTTTCAATCTCACCTCGACGAGTCGACCAACAGTCGTCCGTTTGGCTTCTCGACCGAACAGCATTATGGGTAATTATGCAAATTTTCGACAGCGTTTCCCCTAGATTTTCTGGTTTAGATCTTTTTTAGAAGTGCCGAGCCATCCTTGCCTACAGACAAAATATTGCTCCGATTGCATTCTTTAGAGGTCAAAAGTCGGCCAAATTGCCTTGACAGGTTTGGAATCCACCACAGGACCGCCAGGGAGGCTACTCAGTCAACTCCATCGACGTCATTTTGAAAACTGACAAACTGCTTTTGCGCCGTCTTCGTAAAATCGTTTCCCACTTCTGAATTCATCCAGAAGAGTGCCTCTTGCTTATTGATGCAAGCCTAGAGCAACAAGCCCTTATAGACCGAATTCAGGGCACGCTGTTCACTTACCTAATTAAGGAACGGCCAAGAATTCAACAAGCGTCACCGGAAGTGGCAAGCCTTCAGTGTTTTGAAACAGCAACAGTTTCCTTGACAACGCCTTATTTGGAGGCAGAATGATTTTTAGTTCGCTTTCCTTTGAAAAAAGTGCCAAAATAAACAAGCATACTTTCCGTAAGGGTTTAATTTAAATAAAAGCAATTTTTTTCTACGGTTTTCTGACCAAATTAAAACGTCGATTTTCTTTGTTCTTTAACGGAATAAAATAGAACGTTTTCATGCGTTTTCATGTTTATAGGGATTGGTATCGACATAGTGAGACAAAAAAACCTAAAACGTAAAAGAAAACTTTTTTGGCTGCTAGGGAAGCGTGTCTCTGGGAGACAAGGCTACCAAGAGAAGAATCTTATGTTTGAATTGCAAAGTCAATTTTTTCAATTTTTTTTGACGGATTGAAACCAAAGAGTTGGTCTGTTATCGTCATTTTATATTGGTCTTGTCATTTATACATCGCTCCTTGCATGATTTAGTACTGATAGGTAAGTTATTTGTGATTAATAGTAGTCTAACTAATAGCTGTACAATTCGCCTTTTGTTTTTCTTCACTCTTTTTAATCTATGTAGTTACTTTAAAAATGGCTACCAGGCTGATCACAATTCAGCATAATATGATAAGTGCACATTATTTATGTTAGTCTTTATTTTTGTAGTTTATCAGTTATGAATTGGCACTGTACTTGTTTAACATAATTTAGTACAAAGTTTGGTCAGCGAATGTACGTTGTACAAGGATGGTTAGAACTCTAGTGATTCGACAAGGCGGGAAAATTAAGGTCCAGGTGAACGATGTTTTGTTATTTTGAGTATATATTCTATACTAAATATAAAACATATATAGTTCTCACGATAATTTGCCGACCCGATGACAACAATTGTACTTTAGCGTGCAACTAAGTAGTACTACTAAATATCTTTTTATGCTAAGTCCATTGTCTTATTAAGTAGAGTAATTTTATTTAACGCATTCGTGCGGCAAGCACCTCTGATCTCCTGTAGACAAATTGGCCTTTGTTCAAGGTTCTTCAAATATATAAATACAAAATGTTTTGTACACCACTTTTTCAAACTGTGTTCCTATATATAACGGGAATAACGTCGATTGCTCTGTAATCTGCAATCTTGGTTTTCAGTGGGGATGGCTATATTGACTTCTTTCCACTTGTTTGGGTCAAGCCCGGGGGGGACTCCTATATATAAGAGGACGGGGATGCTCGTCGGAAATTTTGAAAATGACCCCTAAAAGGTACCTGAGTGGGAGTGGCAACAATTGATTTCTACCCCTAAAAGGTACCAATTCAAAAACAATAAAGAATTAAAGTAATGAAACACTTTGTTATCGATGTGCTTTGAAGATTCAATTCAGATCATCGAAATCGTCCCTTTCATGCTTATTTTAGGTAGTTTATTTACCCCAAAACAGTCCCTAAAAGGTACCATGTATGTCTCTGGTAGTCCACTTAAGTCTGAGACACCCTAAAAGGTACCAGATGGCAGATATTGACCCCTAAAAGGTACGACGAGCATCCCCGTCCATTTACGATCGGAGTCCCCCCCCCCCCCCCGGGGGGGCCAAGTAACTGTACTTAGTGATAGATTTCAGCATTTGTTACAATAGGTGCAAGTCAAGAAGTCCTTCCAAAACCAGAATTGAATTTGATCTGAACTGACCAGTAACAGTTTCACGTATACCAGAGAGTATATTTAAAGCACTTGTAGAACAGATATATACTGAGGTACAATTTTAGAAAAACTGGGGGTCGTTTCTTGAAAGACCCGATAAAGTTTACGGGTGTTTCTCAAACCGCACGTAATGTTTAATTTCTATGATGTTAAAGGCAAGTTTGCGCATTCTCGTAATACTGATTTCACGACATCTTTGATCTTTCGTCCCGTGACGAACTCTTGGCGAAAACGAACTCTTGGGCTTCCTGTGTCAATAGGAATGCAAATATTCGAGTGGGGAGGGTGGGGAGGGAGGGGAGGGAGGGATAAAAACGGAAGTAGTTGTCTACTTCGATCCTCCTAATCCCTTCGTCCCAAGTCTTCTTCTGTTTATACAGTCCCAGTTTTTCCTCTCCTCTGTTACCACAGGATACCCAATGTAAGGAGTAGTCTGCGATGGAGGCTATTCAAATCGAAAAACATAGTAGATAATTGTATAGCATTATACACTATAGAGCTTGAGAGCTTATGAGACCAATCTCAGCTTGATACGTTTAATATTGAATTTTTAGCAATTTTATGGTGGTTTTCATAATTTTCACGTTCATTTTGCCGGAACGTTTATTACTGACGTATTTTCATATTCCAGACGTGATTATTTCGAGCATTCATGCACAAAATATAGCATACATATGCATAAAACAATTTTGACTTGTGCGCCCAGAAGCCATTTCAGTCCATGTTTGTGCAATTGCTATTTAGTGAGTATTAGTTGACAAAGGACAAAGGAAACAATGAATTTAGAGTCTGATACTAACTATTAGCTTGGCAACTTTTTCACGGATTAAATATAAACTGAGACCACCCACTTATTAAACCTGTTTCATAAATCTTTACTGACAATTATTCTATTGTTTTATAACTACTGTCGTTTCCTGTACAATTGTCTTCTGCCATTCAACTGGTCATTCAAATTCAATTCTTGCATTGAATTCCCAAGCTAAGCCGTTTATGTACGTAGCGATGTTCGAACTGTTGGAGATAGGAAGAACATGTATTCTACCTGTACATGTTTTGTGTGGTTAGTAAGCTCACTACCGTTCGATACGGTAAGTTTTGATTTGTTGCTAGTCAGTATACACTCGGTATATGGTGGATCGATTCTCTGCAATTGTAATATTATTTACGTGTTTTACGGTCTCCGTGACGTGCCAAAGCTTTTAGATTCGTTAAGAGTGCTTTTATTTAACCCGCGAAAAAGTTGACAAACTAATATTATACCCATTATTCTTTTATGTCAGTTTATTAAGTTGTAATCTTTATTTCAGATGTTAAACTGATAAACTGATAGTTACATAACAAATACTAGTGAATTGATCAACATAACCAATAAGCCGTTTTGAATATTACATAGTATTGCATGGTCAATTACACGACCATTAAGCAGTCAAAATGAAGAGTTTAAATAAAATATTAAGAGATTATGGCTGCCAACAAATAACTGAAAAAGCCACATATTACTTAAACCGACATCGATTTCAGTCTACAAGTACTTGAGCGGTGACAACAAGTAATATCGATGATGTTCAATTAAAAAAACATGAGTCTAGAAAGAAATCCAAGCAGAAAAACTAAAGTACTTGTTAAATCCGTACCATTATCCCCGAAACCATACATTTGTGTAATCGAAATCGAAATCGAAAACTGACAACTTGTCAGTATAAGAATATTGATAGGAACTTTATATATCTTTATTTGTTTGGCTTCGTCCAACATATCTAGTGGACCAACTCGATGTTGAATGTTGTCTTCAGCCTTTTTTGAAAGAGCCTTAAAACTCTTCAGTCGAAAAAATTTTGGGTTACAATGTTCAAAACGGTCTGACCTTTCGCCTCTGTGCATTTACAAATAAAAACTATAGATTTTGTATGACTGTGAAAACGGCACGGTCACTGTACGGTAAGGTTACAGCTTACTGCAGGAATCTCGAATATTCTTATAGACATTACGGCACTGACACGGTCACGGTACGGCGCGGTAAGTTTCCCACTCATACCAAACCGCTCTAATACTAGTTGTCTAGTAAGTTGTAATCATTGCAAAATATGTTTTGAAAAAAAAACCTCGGCTTTCTTTCCAGTGATTTAATTATCATTGCATTGTTCATCAGCGTCAAAAAGCTGAGTTTTGAAAATGTTGACTCTTCTCAAAATAGAGAAAAAGATACTAAAAGAATTGTCATCACTTGGCATTGAATTCCTGAATTCGAAACAAGGAATGAAATATTTAGATTCTGTTCTGACACAAACTCTTGTTTTGTGGTTTCTTGGTTTAGTCTATTGTCACGCAGTAAAAATCACTGCGTGTACTTTGATTTTGACTTGTTTAGATTACAAGTGCTCGACGACAAAGAAGCTAACCTTAAGGTGGCTCGATACAGTTTTTTATATTATTGGCCACGCTTCCGTTTTTCATTCCACGAATTGAACAACTTACTCTTGACCAACCAAAACGGTTTTTACACTAGTTATTGGACATAAATCAAAGTATATATTTTTGTCTATTTCACTTCGATTTGTGTTGCCATAGCGACATAAACATAGATGGCTGAAATCAATTTTTCTAAAATGTCTTCGAACTCAAGCAGCTCCGGCTAGACAAGGGACTACATGGGCAATAAACTACACACTAAGACCAAGAAAAAAATTAAGGCTGAATTCAAACAAATTTACCTAGCCGTTTGTGCAGTTTGTGCACCAGTTAACATGCGTTCGCTTGCTGCAATAATCACGGAACACGCGGGCAACACGCACCTTACGTAAACTGAGGGTGCGTTTACGTTGCCTGACGACTTTCATTTTCGGGTACAAGTGAATGATGACATTTAGGTCTTGTGATTGTTATCACGCAATGAAGACACGATACCGGTACTGACACGCACTCTTAAAGTAATCCTTCAGTAATTGTTCTCGCTAGCAGTTAACAGCGTTGTGTGACACAAATCAAAGATTCTAGGCTTCTACAACTCGACCAAAAAACATCGAGCCCATCAAAATATCTGAATATAAGTGTACAGAATAACTCACAACACAATTTTCTAAAACATATGATAGAATAAACCTGATGGGATTCGAAATTAGATTTAGTTTGAATTTTTGTGATCTGTGCCGTAACATAACGGCGTAGCCAGGGTATTTGATCGATTTGGACCGAATATTCGTTGAGCATGACTTAGTCGTTAATAATCGGACTAAAAATGGCACTTTTCCGAGAGGGAACTAGGGCGAGTTTTGCAAAATTCGCTGTCTCTCGCGCTAATGTTTAGAAAAAAATTTCGATTAACTTTTTATAGTGTTTTTACTCGTAATTTCGCAAAGTCGTAACTCTTTGCTTTTTGACCTATGCGCAGAAAAGTACACGCCAAAAGGAATCACATTAAGAGCCGGACGCGCGGGGCAACTATTCTTGCAACCTTTTCTGCAATAGGAGGATCTTTGCTGACGTCAATGTTTACATTTTTCTTCATTAGCATATGGTTAAAAAATCAATAAAATTACAAAATGAGTGCAAAACCTTTAAGAGCTTTTTAATCTAAGTAATATACGAAATTTTTAGCTCTTTGTATGCAATATTATGCGAGATATAAGCGTCCAATTTGCTTTCAATTTTCTGGGTGGCAAAAGCGTTAATGAGACCATACATTCTCTGTAAAATTAATTTAGAGTTTTCAAAACCACATCAAGCAAAGACTATTGCTTGTGTCAAGCTCAAATTTCCAAAGAAAGCTAATTTGGCCATGCCCTTTCAATATTCAGAGTTAATTTGGTGTTTATTTGGTTGAAAAGAGAAATGCCTATGTTAATGAGCAAAAATTGTAAACAAAGATCCGCCTATACTGGAGGCAACACAGAGTTTACACCGTGTGTTCAACCGTGCAACAGTTGAGCGCAACAATTGCAGGCTTGGGACCAAGCTCTACATCTATAACTTTTTTGCATCGTTGCGCGTAATTATTGCAAGGGTGAACAGACGGTGTAACATAACTGTGTTGCGCATGTGCGCAATGCTGTAGAAAAAGTCGCACCGTGCGTACGGGTCTTTACTGCAATTAAAAGTTGCAAGACGTCTCGGCGAATGACGGCGCTTGAAGCGCCACTGCTGTACCAAGCTGAGAAACTTCGCATTCTTGAATGTTGGATTCTATAATCAATTTTAATCCTCCTCCCCTAATGAACTGTATTCAGTTCTTCTTTCCCTAATAACGTTTATTCTCCGACAATTTCATAATAAGCTTTATTCTTCTTCTTCAACATTGCGTGCAATTTCTTTTCTTTGGGCATGCGTTGGTAGTAAATTAACCAGCGTGAGTTTTTGAATAGAATTGTTACCAAGAACTTGAAAGATTGAAGGCTGTATTAATGAATTTACCACCAATAAAGGAATTAATTATCAAAGAATTATATTAAGCTCATTAACAGGTTCGTGAAGATGCCCAAAATAATATATAATTGGCAGGATGACAAAAATGACGGCAAATATTTCGAAGAAGTTTACTGTGAGCTAGGCTTGGATATTTTTCGAGCAATTAGACCTATCTATATATCGTTTCTGTAATCCGTACATACTGTATATTTATTAGTTTATTCTGAAAACTAATGATAAATTAGTGATGCTGATAATCGAGCTGACCACATGGCAGTATAATTGCACGATATTCCATAGAACGTCTATTAAAGTTGTTAAGCCTGTCTGGAACTCAGATTTTTTTCAAGTCCATGATTTCTACTAGACAAGCTCACATTCATATTATTAAAACATCTTTTCGAATGATTTACGATAAAAAAAACCTACAACATCGCGGCTCTCGTTGTCAGATTACTTCTTATCAAATTGTGGACGATTTTCTAACCAATGCAGTTAAAGGTGTTGCGAGATAGTGTTAAATATCCAAACAAGTGGAACGAAATATATGTCTGTTTGGCGGCCGCAGAATAACCTAGAAGGCTAGCATAATCAAATTCAAAGCTTTTGTGACTGCCTCCGCACTTTTGATGTATTTATATTTCATTAAGGTAATGTAAAACTAGAGTAACGAAAGTTTATAATTACATTGGAAGGAGTATTGTCTTCGTTTCACCATTTATGAATAGATCTGTTTGAAGTGGACCGCGAGTTCTTTTTTCTAACAAAATTGCTTTTTTACCAAACTTAAATTATTTTTTTCAAATCTTTCCACTTTGCGGAATTCTCACTGCAAGCCTATGTGTATTAACAAGTGAAATCGGTCGTTATGAGTGGAGCGAGGAGTGGTCAGAAGAGAACTAGTTAAATAATTGATGTTTTTTTGACATTAATAAATGCAAGCAATTTCCAGGGCTACAAAGGCTATTCAACAGCAGGTAAAAGACTTCGAACATGATCCTTAAAAGCCTTCAGGCGTATTATACATTTTTTAAAGTTAAAGCCACTCAGTCTAGATAAAATATTTTCCACCACTTTTAAAGACCCTCTCTGTTAGTAAGTCGTAGCTGCAAGGTAAGGAAGATGGAGGATAACAAATTTTGTTCCTATTTTTGTAACGAAAAAGCACTCTACACTTGGCTCGGTGATTTGTTTACATCTTGTTCATAAATCGACTGGACTTGTCGAACAGAGTTCACAGTTTAATATTAGTAGTTTAAATGATTATTAATATGTTACAACTGTATGTCTTATTGGGAAACTTTTGTTTTATATCTTTAGAGGAAATTTGTCAGAGTCATCAGACATGTTTGCAACACAGACAACTTTTGGAATGGTGATGTTCGTGATATCTTTGGTGGAATTAAGGCAAGTTTATCAATCTTAAAAAAGAACTTTAAAAATAATCTTGGTTAACTTATTTGTATTGGAATAAATAATACTTCTGCAGAAATCATCTGTCAAGCAACCTTAACGAACACGTCTGAATACACGCACTAAAACAAAGTGTTTGACGGCAGCAAGCAGAGTTATTGATATGCAAAAACAATTGGCCATTTTCTCTATTGACGCAAATTTGTATGGAAAACCCCATGTCTAAACAAAAGAAATTCAAATTATTTTCTCTTTAAAATGGATTTCTTAATTTTTGGGCGTTTGAAATTTGACAATTTTGACATACCAAACAATCCAACTTGGACTACCCTTCAAAGCAAATTGAGAACTGGCCAGAAAGCCATAGTTGAAAAATAATGCATGGCATTATGCGATTTCACAGTCTATAGTTTTAATAAAGAATATAATTAAGCGTTAGTTTTAAACCTTTTCGTTTGTATTCCGGCATCTTCGTAGGTGGTCTACGAATATGTGGGAACATTTTCTTTAAACATCACGTTGAAATGTAGCGTTGAAAGGAATTTTACATTATGTCCTTCGTTCAAACAAAGCATTGAACTTGGATTTTAAACTGTTGTTCAATAAATTTAGTTTACAAGCTAAAAATGTTTTCATTTTCTATTCATTTCTGTACACCTGAAAAACTTGAATTGTTGAAGGTGAGTATTAGACTATTTGTTATGGTTACTGATATATATCAGTAGAATCCAGTTAATACATTTATAATTGAAATTATATGGTTTCTTATTTGAACTGGTATGAGATATTTCAGACTTGTCAACGAAAGCTTTTGATTAGCCTTTCAGCTAGTAATCACAGTTTATTTTAACAAGTGCTGTATTAACAAATGCATATCAACTTAGGTAAGCATCGCGAAATCGTATTACGCATTATCGGTAGTTGGTAATTTTGAATTTTAGTTTATTAAAAAACTTGGATTATGTGAGTTTATCCATCGCGTGAATGCGATCTAAAACCACATCTTAGAGTGTTTTGTTCAGTTGTCAAGAGAAAATCTATGCTCTTAAAATTTTGACGCTTTTAGTCATATATTTGTGCTTTTTACTTCCTTAATTTGCATCAGACATTTTCATTTTTTAGCTAGACAAATTTTTCTACAAGTTTGAAAAACAGAGTATTATCCTAAATTGAAGCAGATGATGTTTAAATCTAAGCAATTCAACGACTTAACGCAAAAAAGAACCAAAAACAAAACAAAACAACAACAACAAAACAACAACACACACAAACAAAAAACAAAACAAAAAGCCCAAACAAACAAACAAACCAAACCAAAAACAAACAAACAAACAAACAAAAATCCCACTAAATTGAGATTTTTTCTATCTAATTGAAACAAATTGTTTCATCCAACGTACTTAACGTCAAAACCACCAAGATTAGATTTTGTTATTTTAAAGGTTATCGCTGGTTTTGGGGGTTAGACGTTTAGCTTTGCTTGTAAACAATGCAAGACATTAAAACACGAACTAAATATCTATTGGGGCTTCTCCGTGGAAACTACAGAGTATTAATCTTCAGGTCTTTAGTTTATATACAAACCAGCCGGACTAACAACTGGTGCAAAGTTTAACTTTCCGTTAACGTCAAAAACAGAGATTTTTTTACAAGAGATAAGGGATAAGGGTTTTCAAAACAAATCATACAGTAGAGATTAATATTGTCGGTTTTATCTGATATGAAAACCAGCAAATGTTTGGCGGCAGTAAGTGGAACAAACTGTGTGACATTTGAAACCGCGGCTCTTCAACAGCAGCAACCACAACAACCGAATAGTATTGGAATGAGTTTATTGGCCATGTTATTCTTAAACCAAATTCTATTATATTCTTAAAATGTTCGTGAGTTTAATCCTTAGATGATTTCATTAAAAATAAAAAATAAAAAAAATCCAGGTATGTGTTAAATAAAGCCGTCTTGTTTGTAGTTTATCGGTAAAAAATAGTTTTGGAATGAGTTTATTGGCCATGTTATTCTTAAATCAAATTTTAGTATAGTTTTGAAATTTTCGCGTAAGCTTAATCATTAGATTATTTCATCAAAAAAATATTATCCAAGTATTAAATCAGCAACGAAAATTAGTAAAAAGAACGGAATATTATTGTTAATGTTGTGAATGAAGTCTTACTGGGCTTCGTTCGTTTGTTCACTGACGACCGAGTAGGAATTTAATGTGTGACCATTTCTAACAGTTTAAAAATGATTTCCAGTTGATATCGTTCGCTGTTGGTTCCTTATCATGCGGGCAAACCTACGATATGTTTGGGTGTTACCTAATGAACTTGTTATTCATTGGATAAGCATTTATCCATCCTCTGTGTTACCGGAACTTTGAGTAAATTAACCTCATGCAGTGTAACTGCTATAAATAATAGATCTCTTGTTAAATCTCTTTTTTACCGCGCATAATAAAGGCCTGTTTTTGCTGGCTGATTTTTTAACTTAACCATTGAACCTGCTTCTCGATCTCAAAGGAAAAGTCACAAATTGTTTGAGATATGGGGGTTTCGAGATAACTGGTAGTAATTATCTCGTGTAAACCTCATGAATATAATTATATAGATATTTTATATGTTCACATGTGAAAAAGCGCTGTACGCGATGCTGATTGGACGTTTCATAGCTAGTTTTCACCTGTGAGAAATATAATAACCAATCAGAATTAAAAACCAATCAGGGAACGAGAAAAACACTTCGTTGGCTTTCCCGGAGAAGAAGTAACAGTTTACAAAATATTGTTGCTCATGAAGGCGGACTGTTTTGGACTGCAAATTTCCTTTCTCGGGTACTTACTTTTATTCTTCTGATGTCCAGGGTTATAATTGAGTTGAAAAATATGTTTATGGTATACTTGTAAAGTTTTTGTGAGAAAAGAGTTGAATTTGAGGGTTTTTCAACTATAAAGTTTTAGTTTTGTCGAGTGCCGGCGAGGTTCCTTGTACTGGTATAAAACCTTTATTGATAGAAAAACAATTTCTGAATGACATTGTAAAAGAAATGCTTAAATAAAGTCACTATAAATAATAAAACAATTTATTATACAATTCTCAAAAGAACGTACGCACCGGTGATATGCAAAAGAACGCGAAAATTAAAATAGAGCAGATTTCGTATGACTGTGAAAACGGCACTGCACGGTCACGGTACGGTTACGGCAGGAATTTCAAATGTTTTTATAGACAACACGGCACTCGCACGGTCACGGTAAGATACATAGATACATAGATACATACATGATTGAGACTCCCTCAGCAGGGCTTTTCAGCTCAATTTACAATTCCTAACTAAATCATATAAATCAAACATAAATGGATTAAGAATCCCAACTGGCAAACAAGCATGGCCGAGAAACTGAATTTGAACTAATCGAAATCGGAACAAATTCAGTCTCAGCTACCTTTTTCACGATCGGAAATTTATTCCAACTTCCAAATATGTAAGGCGCAGCTAGTCCGTTTCACACTCATACGAAGTCTGCTCTTCATGACCGTATTAAGTTAGTATAACATTTGAATGGCTTCCCATTGCATAACTTATATATATGTTTTATAGACTTTGCATTGAGTATTTTTATTAATATTACCATGTCTTTGCATTCAAATTAAAAACCCATTGAATCATGTGCTGCTTCGCATATCAAGAAATAGTTATAAACAAGTATCATTTTTCTACTTCCATATAAGGAAATTTGTACTTACCATATTTGGAAGTTGGAATAAATTTCCGATCGTGAAAAAAGGATTTTCTTCGAAAATTTTCTCAAAACTTACAGATTTTCGAGTAAAAACATAATTTCTAGTCGGCCATCTTAATTTCTGGCCGAAAAAAGACTGAAAAGTAAAAAATAGGTATCCCAGTTTATTTTACCATAGGAAGCCCGAAAACGACACCAATTTACTGTTGCGCGAGGTGTACATGTCTTGTACTCGACATGAAATCTCTCAAAAACACGTTGTGAATGAAACTTAGAAAAGAATGGAGATTTTGCGCACCTTTGCGACATTTAATTTTAGATTTTAATCTAATAAAAATAGTCGCTCAATGAGCGCGTGTGGCTTACTGCTTGTGCTAACATATAGAATTGTAAATATGGGAGAGTAAACGACCGAGCAGAGGGACTGAGGAAGAATCTACAAAGTTTATTTTTTGGGCTTCCTGTGGAGTTACGCACGAACGGACTTACATATCCCTAAGTGGCTTCGCCTCTTCGAGGCAGTAAGCCACAGAAACAAAAATATAACATTTGAAAAGAGCACACCAAAATTACTCAGTAGAAGTTGAAATTTTGAAGTAGTTTTGATAAATAGCGCCAAAGGTATGAGCCGCTGAAATTTGCTTTTGTTTCTAAACGTTTGGTTGTAGGCAAGCTGTTTCCCACCACCGAACGTTTCTATAGAAAAATTTATCAAAACTACTTCAAAATTTCAACTTCTATTAATTTTGGTCTGCTCTTTTCAAATGTTTTATTTTTTTGTAAGATTAAAATTTGATGTGTCATGGTGATGTCACGCAAGGTGTGCAAAATCCCCATTGGTTAGACAGAGGCAACAATAATAATTAAGAAGCATCACTAAAGTGAATATATAGTGATGTTTTTCTTTTTTATTGGAAAACTTTGGATTTCAAACAATAAGCATAGACCAGTGCGCATGCTCATGTTTTAATCATGACGTCATGAGAGCCCCATCTTGTCACTATGTTTGGCGAACAGCTGTGAAAAGAACAAGTGTTATTCATTTTCTAAATTATCCTTACGCCATCTTCACACCATCCACACAATTCTTGCAAGAGAGTAAGCAAGTAGGTTCAGTTGAATATCTCGATAAAGACTAAGCTGTTTCTGTAGATTCATTCTTGCAGCCAATACTAATTTAAACCAAATTTGGATTAATTTATCTCTACCATCAATGTGTCTCTTTTATTGCAAAAGTTTTAAAACACTAGATCATACTAATTAATCGTGTTTAGGTTTTAAGAAATGGCCAACACTCTGTGTACATCCTTATAATTATATATCTGAATGTGCGCGGCCGGGAGACTCGACATTCTCCCCCCCCCCCCCCCCTTCCTTTCCCTCTGGTCCTCGAGGACGCGGGAGGGACTGGAGGCTGCCAAATGTTGCACAAGGTGTGGCCGTACTGCCTGTTCATAGAGTTGAACGACACTTAATCATAGGGCTATCATTCTTGTAGTTTCAACAGCGCTGATGCAGACGTAGCCATAGACGTAGCACTTCCCAAAGGCTACCAGAAAGGACTAAGACCAGGATATCCAGGTATTTGTGCTTATTGTTCTTTAATACAAAACATTGAGGCTATAGATATTACCGTTGTATCAACTGAAGGTACTCATCAGATTTCATTCCTTTTAAAAGTGCCAGAGCTCAGTAATTTGAAGGCAGGTTAGCGCGAACACAGATTTAAATCTAAAGAAAACTATTGATTTTCACCTTTGGTTAGAGCTAAAGCGCTTTCGAACATCTGAGCCCAGTATATGATTATTGGTACTGAGATCTTAGATTCACCACAATCATTTAAGGTCGGTACACACTAGGTGGCAACTCGCTGCCACACGAAGCATGCTGCCACACAAGTCGCTGCCACACGATGGTGCCACACAAGTCGCTGCTAAACGATGGTGCCACACAAGTTGCTGCCACACGATGCTGCAAGTTGCTGCCACACGATGCTGCCACACAAGTTGCTGCCACACGATGCGGCGACACGTCGCTTCGTGTGCATCGCCCTGCGACGAAGCCACTTTCACTCATTTTGTCGCTGCGGTCGTACGAATTAAAACCAGTTTGAATTTGTGCGACATGTCGCGAGGAAAAAATTCTGTCGCGGGGACAAAAATTTTCTCAAAAACTCTAAAGTGCACACGAGGGGGAATTAAAGGCCGATAGGCGACAAGTCGCAACGACACGACGTGGCGACAAGTTGGCACTACGCGGGAAACCACGTGCACTGCGTGGTGTGGTGCAACCACGCATCCAACGGCTACCTTTTGAAATGTCAAATCACGCGTGAACTCGATAACGCAATATCACGCAACTGATTTCGGTGTAATCACGCTTCACGCTTCTCGTCATTTGTCACCACATACTTCCCATTTGTCATTAATTTTTTAGAATCATTAAGATTACTACATGTTGATTTCAAAATGAACTTTAACATGATCCACTGTTTTGGCGTTAAGACTCTAAGATATGAAGTTTTAACTCGTTTTTACTGATTGTTTTGTTAGGACCTCCAGTACAAGTTCAATCAGACCTTTACATTAATTCTTTTGGGAACATAGAAGAGGCCAAAATGGTTTGTTGTACAAGAAAAATCTTTGAATTCATCTATCTCAATTGTATTTCTTCCTTCCTCTATGTTGTCTTTTTCTGTTCCGTCATCCAATGGGACGGATCGAAAATGCCAAAACTGCATTAGCAAGCGCAAGTCATTTAGATATCGTACTAATTACATGAATATAGACGACTTTCAAAAATGGCGGCCTAGTACATGAGAACGAGGCCACAAAGGCCTTGTTACCAGAAAATAAGCGTGGCGAAACTTCTATTTCTATTAAAGATGATGTGTTCCTCTTCCCTTTGAAATAACTATTTTCTGTGCATTTTACAGGATATACTTAGGCTCATTTGATGCCATGATAATTTTGAGGCCTTTCTGGCCTCGTTCTCGTGAACAATGAGCCCGCCATTTTTGAAAGTATTCTATATCATTTGAATTTTTGCACAGGAATACAAAGTTTATGCATATTTGCGACAATACTGGAATGAGGAACGACTGGCGGGGAGAATCAATGAGTCAATAATTCTTAAAGGTGAAGATATCGCAAAGGTTTGGAGACCTGATCCATTTTGCTACAATGCTAGAGAGTCTACACTAAGCGTTAGTGATGCAGATATTAATAGTATGATGACGATTGATTCCAAGGGCAATGTAGTCTACAGCAGAATGTAAGCACATCCAATACATTCACGTGTTAAGTAACAATTCGTATAAGAACTAGAGTCGTTTTCGTATGAGTGGGAACACTGTACGGTTACGATACGATACGGTTACGGCATGAATTTCGAATGTTTTTATAGACATTACGGCACTGACACCGTCACGGTACGGCGCGGTAAGTTTCCCACTCATACGAAAACGTCTCTATCTAGAGCAGATATCGTGTGAGTGTGAAACGGACAGCGCCGTGCCGTGACTGTGTCAGTGCCGTGTTGTCTATGCAAAGGTTGGAAGTTCCTGCCATAACTGTGCCATGATCGTGCGGTGCCGTTTTCACAGTCATACGAAATGTACTCTATTGTTCGTGCTATATTCGCAACAATTTCATATATTAAAACTCAGGAAAGCTCTCATGAAGAGAGAATCATATATTTATTGAGATAGAAACATTGTGCTAATTTTTAAAGTTATGGAAGATTTCTATGCATTAACCAATGAGATGGACGGTTTAAACAATATCACAATTAGGACCTTTCTGTATTCCTTGCCGTTCGCTTGCCTTATTTCTAAAATACACTCTATCACTAGGGACCTTAAGCAACCAAGACGACGACGGCAAGGAAAACGGGACGTTTGCGTCCTCAAGTTCCCGTTCTCTACACAGCGTGAAATCTGGACTTTTCACGTTGTAGTTTTGCAGAATACGGTTGATTTCCTTACAGCCCTTCTCATTTGCACGTGCGTTTATTGTATTTTGTAATTAAGGCCATTGTCTTACGCCGTCGTCGTCCTCGTTGCCGTCTTCGTTGCTTAAGGGATCTAATATTGAGAACAGAACAGTTTGACGTGCGCACGCAAGCCTGCGGTGTGCTCTTATAAAGCATGCGCCATGCACCTCGACGTCATTTTTCTTTTGAATTTTTAGGACAATCATAGTGGCAGAATGCGACATGGACTTACGCGAATTTCCGATGGATACACAGAAATGCTATTTAAAGTTTAGTAGCTGTAAGTGTTTTTATGTTAATACACATGTTAAAACTGATTTTCAATACCTTTACTACCTTTACCTTCTCGCTCGTGATTGGTTAGTGCTCGGTCTTCTGTGCAAGAGGTCCCGAGTTTGATTCCCAATGACTTCACATCCTTGTTTCAACTTCTTTCCTTTCCGTGTAGCTTTAATTAGCTTTAAATACCCGTAAAAGGGAGCACTGATGGATACAGGGGGTAGAGGGCGCACCTTCGAAAGCTTAAACACGACCCCCTGGCTCGGGAGAATTGGGCAACCACTCCCCGCGGACTCGAAGTAAAATAAGTTAACCTTTTACCTTAGTTTTTACCTTCACACAATCAAAACAACCAACTGGCCAACCAACCGACTGACCGACGGAACGACCCACCAACCCAGCAAAATCTCCATACATTCTTTTTAAAAACTCTATATTACGGACTATCCCCATTACGGAGAACCGACAACTGATCTCGGGCCCCAAATGGAAAAATCCACACAAATTCTACCTCTTTATCAGGACAGTGTATTCTTTACTAACTCTTGTAAGTTGAAATTCTATCCTGATTGTACACATGATTTTGTTCCTTTTTGATCATAAAAAAAACACTAAATACAATACTTGTCATGAGAAATGACGTCATAAGCCAACCTCTTTAGTAAGGACACCTCTGTAATACGGACAATTCGGCCCTTCGGTGTCCGTGTTAGGGAGGTGCCACTGTATTACCAAAAAAATGTAAAATTATGAAACGATTTTACCGTATACTTGTGCATCCTCATGCTAAACATTATGGAGCAACCTCAAAATAAAACAAATAAGTCATAATAATAAATAATAGATAAATAACTGCTTATTTAAGTGTCCAAGTCTTCTAGCGCTTGCGCACTAATTGGGGGACACTGTACTCTCACACATAATATCCCTACATTCATTTGATTTAACTTTTTTTTCAGACAGCTATAATGACAAACATATCAAATGGTCATGGACAAGAAGTCATGCTGTAGTAGTTGAAAGAAAAAACCTTGCACAATTTTACTTTACAAGTCTCCAAACCAAAACATATACTGACACGTATAGTCTAGGTAAGTGACGATGGTATTCCAAAAACAACCGAATCGAAAAAAAACTGAAAAACGAAAAGGATAGGTAAAATGAATGGGATTTTAAAATTTGATTTTCAAATTCTTCCCTTTGCAAGTCATTTTTGACTGTCTCATTTTGAATCTCAAAGTGAGCCAGATAAAAAGCTAGAAAATATAAAGAGTAGACGATAAGTGCAGCTGATTTCAAACAAACATAGCTTTACTGACGAAATCTTTACAATAGACAACTTTCAAAAATGGCGGGCTCATTGTTCACGATAACAAGGCCAGAAAGGCCTCCAAAATCATTATGGCATGAAATGAGTCTTACTATATCCTGTAAAATGCACAGAAAATATTTATTTCAAAAGGAACAGGAACAAATCGTCTTTGATAGCAATAGAAGTGTCGCCACGCTTATTTTCTGGTAACAAGGCTTTTGTGGCCTCGTTCCGCTCATGTACTAGGCCGCCATTTTTGAAAGTCGTCTATTAGTTTATCGCTTTTTGAGGAAATACATTTTCTTTAGTACCAAGTTTCTTCACTTGGAGACATAGCCTGGGTAGTACCTTGAGTTACCACACGTCAAAGATCAATATGTTATTCTTGGTTTGCAAGCATTCCCAAGAGCTAGAGGGAATTGAACAAGACATGGCAGACACGTTGGTGGTTTTTATCTTGATTTTCTTTTGTCAAGACCACCAACATGGCGGCCATGTCTTTTGTCTCCACATTCTCCGGGGAATGCTTACAAACCAAGAATGCAGAGGTCCTATTTGAAGTGCCCCTAGCCGACCTAATTTGACATTTTGATAACTGTTTCTTTATAAGCTTTATGGTTTAATATTTTTGGCTAAAGGCATCTCCTTTTTGAGGTTTGAGAGTTTGAAATCTGAAAATGCATGCAAAAGAAATGATGTCCAACCCAGGATTTATCTGATATACAAAAACCACTAGAGATAGTTTACTGGTTTTTCCATTTGCAAAACCATTTTCATTGCCAAAAGAAAGAATGTTTTTGCTACTATTTTGCCAAATTAGAAACAAAATTAGACAAATTCCTGGTTTAACGACGTTACCTCATTTGCATTTTCCGTTTCCAAAAGCTTATAACTCCAAAAGTAAACATCCTCATTCATCCTCATTCTCATTGATCCTCATTAATTCACATCCACATCCATTCAAGAATATTTTAATATTGTTTAAAAACAATCCAGCTATTCAATTTACGAAGAAATATAATGATCATTCAAATTTCAAATTAGGAGTTATTGGCACTTTAGACGAATTCGGAAATTTATTAAATGACTTGCTCCAGCTACTGTCGATCAGTACGGCTGATTATCAGTAGTTTGAATGCGCGCAAATTGTTTCTGCATGTTGGTGCCATTTTTGTCTCCATTCGATCGATCTTAGGACTGTTTTGATTCATTTATTTAAGCCGGATTTCCTCACATTTCTTCCCTAAAAAAGTGTAGAAGCCCAACCTGAAATTCCCCCTTAACTTACATTTGCTGATTTCCGTCAAAAATTTCGAAACAATTTCTCTACGCTGGAGCCTGGTTTAGACATTACTTGATGCAGGGGACAGGGGCGGATTTAGGAAGGGGGGGGGGGGGTGCAGCACACCCTCCTAAGTTGACTTGGCCCCTTTTGTTCTCTATACTTTTCCAAAATATCCTCTGGATACTCGGGACAGTTCCGATTTCTATATCGTTGCATCCCCCCCCCCGAAGGATAATCTTGCATCCGCCCTCCCCCGGGGGGAATAAAAGTCGGTTAACACGGACTCGTCATGTTCTTTTTTTAAGAAAGAGTCAAATGTGCAATTTGAAATTACTTTTTCCCCTCACCAGGTAACTACTCCATTATTGAGGTAGAATTTTATTTCAAGCGCCGTCTTGGTTATTTCTTGATACAAGTTTACGCACCAGACATCTTCATCGTTATGCTGAGCTGGATAGTCTTCTGGATGGACAGAAATGACATGGGTAATCGTATGGCGTTGGGTATTACTACAATCTTAACCATTATGTTTCTGATGGGATCTATTAATGCCGCAATGCCACGTGTTAGCTATCCCAAAGCACTTGATTGGTATCTCATGATCTCTTTTGCTCTCGTCTTTATGGCCTTGATTGAATGTACTATTGTTTTTGTACTACTGAATCGTGAAGCTAAGAAAATGAAAGAGAAGAAAGAACCTGGTAACAAGGTACTGATGTGGGCAGGAGAGGGTAACCAGGATACTGAGACACGTGGGTCACGTGATGTCACCCATTTCGGCTATTTTTAGATCATAGCCACTTGCGCTGCGACGCGAAAACAGGGCGTTAGATGACGAATTTGTCACTTTCGTTCGTTGCGTGACTACCGTGACAACTTCACGACGCCACGTTCAGGACGCCATTTCGCTTGTTTCACGTCCTCTTCTTGACGTCGGCAACGTCAACAGTTGTTTTGAACAAAATTTGTCAGCGCACGCAGTGTCCTCTTTAACGCCGCGTCGTGTTTCCTAAATCACTCTAATTAGCAAACACGACGCGACGTTAAAGAAGACGCCGCGCGCGCTGACGAATTTTGTGCGAAATGGCCGTGACGTCTCCGACGTCTAGAAGAGGACGCGAAAACAAGCGAAATGGCATCTCGAATGTTGCGTCGAGACGTTGTCATGGTAGTCACGCAACGAACGAATGTGATAAGTTCGTCCTGTTTTCGCCTCGCGTCGCGTTTCCCAAATCATTCTAATATTTTCCATGCGTTCGCTACTAACGCGCTATGCATTCGAGTTCGAAAAGTAGCCAAATGTGGCGCAATACGTCAAATTCAGCTACCGAAGATTTTTACAAGGCACGCACGGAGTCTCAGTCTCCTTTATGTTCTCTTGATATAGACTATAGGTCGGCAGAAAAATAGCTACTTACAAACAGGTAGTTAGCGAAGCTGACATGTTTTCAGGCCGATATAAAGACAAGCAGTTGATCTGTCTACGATTGAAAAGCGTCTAGACCTCTAGACATGCATGTAGTTAGTCTAGCAGACGGACGTTCACAAACAGTAAGACAGACCTTCAGGCCGCCAGATAGAAAAACATATTTTTGTCAATCAGACGCACGTGTTTAGGTAGAAAGACAGACGAACAGATAGATGGACGTACAAACCGCCAGCCAGACTAAGGGCGGGGACTCAGACAAACGTAGCTTTAAATCACCAGATACGGACGAACATTATGTCAGTCAGACAGACATACACGTTTAGGCACCGATAGTGCAACTAAACAAGATACCATAATACCAAGAGACCATAATAGTAAGAGAGCGAAACTCAGTGTTGATGTCTGTGCGATGCTCGAGGCGGCTAAGGCTATTTTCAGTAACTTCGCCGTCGCGCGCGCAAGGCTCTCAAACAATGGAATTTGATTTTTGACGTTTGCGCGGACGGTACCGTTTGCTTTCGGTTTTTGAATTCTATTGTTTAAAAGCCTTGTGCGCGTGATGGCGAAGTTACTAAAAATAGCCTTAGTCGCCGCGAACATCGCACAGACATCAATACTGAGTTTCGCTCTCTTAGTATTATGGTCTCTTGATAATACTGAAAGAGCGGAATTCGCAGATTGATGTCTGCGCGATGTTTTCGACGCCATATCGTGATTCAGATATTTATATTTTGTATATTTTTATTATTTCTTTTTTTAGCCCGATTTGGAGAACATCAACACAAGTAGTGCTAAATGTCCTCACCGTGTTTTATTAATCGCGGACAACGCGTCCTTTCGCAAACGCGATGGTTCTGACAATGATTCTAAAGACGACAAAGGCGATGATTTTGGTCGACGTCAAAACCATAAAACTGGAAACAAAGTTGTTTTCACCCGTTCAGATTCCCAAATAAAGAATGCGATCAAAAAGGTCAAGAACGGAGGTCATTCTGTTGACACGTTGGCTAAAGTAATATTCCCTGCGACATTCATTGTATTTAATGTGGTTTACTGGGTAATCTACCTCGATGTACTGTAGTTGCTGTCTACTCCTGAATTGAGACTACAAGAGAAACATTTCTGGCATGAACGGGTCACCTGTGTGGAGTTTCACCAAGAACTTTTATAAATATAATCGTATGAAAGATACAAGTATGTAGCTGCAGAAAATTCCTTAATGGGCTTCCTGTTAAAAGGGGAGACTGGGAAGGAGGCAGCTCCAGTCCTCCCTCTTCCATTCTGTTCCACTGTGAAGCAGTGTGGCGCAAAGCTATATATTTTTTTCGTTTTAGAGATTATAGATAGATTAGAACAATTTTCTCCTACAAAAGAGTCTTATTTCATCATATATATATACAAAGTATATTCAAAAGTCAACTCGAAAGGAAAAGGATTTTATATTTCTTGGACCTAATCAACTGATTATTTTTCGAATCCTTGAAGGTTCACATACAGTCAACTCTCATAAGCGACCCCTCTTGGTGCAAGAAAAAAGCGGTCGCTTAAGGAAGGTGGTCGCTTACGAGAGGTGGTGGCTTACGAGACTAGTGTATGTGTACTGTTAAGTGGATCAGTGGTTGTCATGTGACTGGGTTATACGTACTTGTTACGATTTGACGTTGATACGTCTCCCTATACTATGCTTCATGTCACGTGACCTATAATACACGTCAATGGTACTTGTCATGTGACTGTGTTACTTCTCACCTGACTGTCATTCATGTAACTACTGTAATAGATACCGCGGCAAAACGTCTGTGCATGCGTGAGTTTTCACGGGCTTACGCGCGTCGCGTCTTGACCACAGGACTCCCAAGTAATGTTTTTAGAAATTCTTTCAATAGATTTTTCCATATCATATCTCTCAGCTTAATTTTGAGCACAACTAACAGGAAAGTACTTGGCGCAAAAGGCTGGCGTCAGAATATGCTACAGCGTCCTTGATCTGATATTTTGGGGACTAACTTTGGCTTCTGTGGCTCAGTTTTCGCTGGCAAAGTTCACGGTCAGCCGAATATTTTCATCGTTTCATAAGTCGCGCATGCGTGGTTCATTTTGTCTCGGTGCCAAGTGACAGTTGTCATGTGACTGCAGTACTTGTCACGCGAGTGCAATACTTGTCATGTGTATCAAACGTGAGTGAAAATTTTCATGCCCGTGACTAACACTTATCATGTGACTATGACACTTGACACGTGACTAATACTTGTCATGTAACTGGTTCTTGTCACAGAGCTAACACTCCATATCTCATGCATTTTGACGTTTGCCTCTGTCATGTGACTACCGGTTCAGCGATCCTTATATTGTTTTACGAAGGAGCCGAAATCAGTATTCATTTCGATATTTTCAACTATATACTAGAGTGATTTTATTTAACCCGTGAAATAAAAGTTGACTAACTACTGAGTACTAGTAGATAATGAACAATAGAAAACAATGAGTTTAGAGTCGACTACTAACTATTATGTGTACTATTTTTTTCAAGGGTTAAATCAAATCACTCTATAAACTGGTTAGAAAGCATGAAATTCAGTATTGACTGTAGTGACTACTGAGTAGTATATAATTATTTACGTTTGGAGTATCTTTCAGTACAAAATATGGAAAGACAAAAAGGTGTTTCACGAGGAAAAAAAATTTAAAGGAATGAGTTATGATAAAGCGTTAATATCTTTTTTGGGAAAAGTAATTACCTCATCTATTACATGCATGACAATGGAAGAATGTCACATTTTACTATACTCAATGGTCGCATCATTTTCATAGTATCAGCTACAGTAGCTCTACAGTAACAAGCGTCGAAAAATAGTTTTCACCTTAATCGCACCGCCAAATTACCTTGCTCGATCGATGCTCAAAGCATGAATATCTTACATTAAAGTCAACAAATATTCCTTACATTAAAGCCAACAAATATTCCTTGAATCGTTTGTTTGATACTTGAAAGATTGCTGAGGTCTAAGCCTAATCTGATCCCCCACTCATACTGGAGAAATGGAAGACGAGTTGTGCCAAGAGAAAATATAATAAAAGAGTTATCAATCCCGGTTACCAGTGACAACTCGCCTTCATGTAATCAGAGCCTTAGAAGATGAGAAGGAACCAAGCTTCTGCCGTTTTCGTAATCTACCAAACAGCTTATTTTCTTGTCGGAAGTTGATTTATGGCATCTTCACTTGCTGTAACTGTTGGAATCTACGCGGATGTATTGAATCCATTTCCATTTCCGACTTTCCATTCCCAAAATTCTTCTGTTTATTAGCGTAAAGTGTTCTCATTAGTGTTACTGAAAATGATGTTAATGCTTTTTTCACTTTGGGAATGGGAATAATAAAGCAAGAATTATTTTAATTCGTTTTGTACTTGACGTCATCTTACTAAAACTAAAAGAAGCTCAACCCAAGACATCTGCATTTTAGGCATTTTATAAAGCTTTTTGTTTGTCTTACCTGAACTCTTGTCTTATCTTGGAATATGTATTTTGCTTTCAACTAAAAGAAGTTATTTTAAATCAAATCAATCCTTATATTAATGCTAAAGTTTTGTACTTTATTGGCCAATTTCCTCCTGATTAATGAATTTGTGCTAACGTTTTTGCGGTAAATATACCATGCAGGATCAACTCAAAACATAACGCGTCCCGCGATTTCTGAACACTCAGAACTGACTCCACATTTGCAGTTATTTGTTTATAAGCGGCGCTTGAATGTTGAATTCAAGAAATGTATTGAAATGTATTTTGTCTTCTGGATTTATGGTGGCAGAAGTGTCGCTTATTCATTACTCAGGAGACCACCCCGTTCCACTTTCACATGATAAGAAGACTGAAGTCATATATTATTGATGTAAATCACATGAAAAACACTTCGTCTTACCTCAGCATTTAATGTTATTCCTTTATTTACCTCAAAAGTGGTAAAATCATATACATAATACATATCGAAAATTTTGCAATGGTCTTCTTTAAAATCACATTCCTTTTTTTTAATAACAATAAAATTGAGTCTATTGGTAGTATTTGCACTTGCTGTAATTGTGATGTAAATTGAAGAACTTCGATATTCTTTTCTGGAGGTTTCAAAATTGTCTCATGATTTCATGAATTATTAAGTGTTATACGGGGGTAACCTAATTTACAGCCTCCCTGCATACAATTAATGAACGATTAGACAAAATCCATGAAATGCTGACGCTAACCACATTACTGGCTCAACTGTGGAGAGCATTAAACTTCGGCAAAGAAGAAAATGTTATTGGCAAATAACATCCAATAGTTTTGGACTCTTTGTGCGTAATTGAAGAAATCTAACACTCCACGCTTGACCCAATCTATGTTTGAATTCAAGTGGAAAGGGTTTGACTTCTCGTCCACGGGCATTTAACTTCTACAAGTGCGCCGACTTCAAGTACCACAAATAATACTTATTCACGAGTCTTTTTTCACGTAAGTAAAGCACAGCCAACGAAACTAAAGAGTTATTTTGTCTGTTAGGTCTATGGATTCTCTTAAATCCTTGCCCATTGTTGTTGTCGTTTATTTTGTCATGGATTTTTCCACAACAAAAGATCTACGTCAGATCCAAGGCCCCTAAAGGATGACTCCCTTCTGGGACATTCCACAAATGCTTAGAACGGAATATATTGCTTCATTCTAAAACTGGTTTTTCAGCGACTAGTATATGCTTGGTTTGGTTTCAGATTTCTTTGGATCATGGCTGAAAAGTCTTTGATTTCAACATTGTTGGTACTGATCCTTACTTGGGAAGAACTGTAAGTACAAAATTGGTTTCATACTTTTAATATTTCACTCATTCAACCTTAACTTAATCTTCCAACTAACTAAAACCGGTGACGTTTTGGACTTTCGGTCGGCAAAAGATAAGTTGAGTGAATCAGTCGATCCGTGTTTGATAGCAAACCGTATTTCCAATTTGTTAAAGTTATGCAATAGCAGCCAGTCTTTAAGCCTATTTCTATAGCTTCATGTCAGCATTCTGTTGCATTGTGAGCTGTACATTTTGTAAACTTGTAAACATTTTGTAAAACCTCTTTCGAAACCCTGGACTTAATTATACCTGTGCACATTGTACACTCCTAACAATTTTCAAAAGAAAGAAATATTTTCCAATTTAACAAATACTGTAGAAAATAATAAACTTCGAGGAATCGATACAGAATGGTCAACAGATTCAAGACATCGATACAAGTACAGATCAGCAGATTTTTCAAGGCGTAAACGAAATTTCCCTCTCAGTTTTCTTTTTCTTTTACAAAAGTCCGATGGCGTACAAAAGTAGAATGTTACAGGGAAGGGTTTCGAGGCCCACAACACATTATTAACCACAATACATTATATAATTGTGTTTTGAAAGTCAAGCGATGAGAAGAGTAAAGCTTTGTCGTGGCATGGTTTTACCGGCGCACCATCTGTTAACCATCAATAAATGAAATATTGCCAGAACAAAGCAATGTAAAAGTTATTGTGCATCGGAAAAGTGAAAGGATTTAAACAGCAACTTCCTGATTTAATAACCAATCGTCGACTTATGGGGTCCGTGAAAAAAACAATTAGAACTGTGCACACAAAAGAATCTTTGAAAACAAACATTTGTTTCCACTGAGATTGTACTTAAAGTCTTGCATACATATAGTTTTGGTCGATTTTAATAGATGAGTAATATAGATAATTAACATCGAGTTTTTGCTTAGTTTTCAACTTATTGGACACAAGACCCATCCCTTTGTAAGTCCAACTATTCCAGCTAACATGTGTCTAGATCTCCTAAATTATGCAGAAAAAGGGATGTCACGACAGCCAGCCACATTTGTGGGCAAGTAGAACTTCTTTAGCTTTTGAATGCCAAAAGATGAGAGAAGAGCCCTTTTCTATTTTGATCACAAGCATGGTTGCCTCGAAATCCCTCTATATATTCTGACAACCATTGTGCATCTTCCGTGTTTAAGGCCCGTTCACATGAAGACGAGTTGTCTCTGGTAGCAGGGATAATTCTTTTGTTATGCGTCCCCCAGGGAAAAGAAAACAAAAGAGTTATCCCTGCTACCTGGGACAACTTACCTTCATGTGAACGGGCCCTAAGTTTTCAAGTGCTATTTGAGGAAGTTCTCGATTGTGCTAAATAACGATAGGAGGTGTAAACTCATAGTCATAAACCAAAATAGAAAGTGCGTAGAATGGTTAATAATGCAACAACTACACGAATAGAAGGCGTTGATGTTGACAGATGTAGATATCCTGAAAAATAATTGAAAGCTTTTTACACTATATTCACGAAGAACAACGCCCTGCAAATTGTTGAGTAGTTTGCTACTCATCCATACACTCAACTTTTACAAAGTCATGTACGAAACATGGCTGCCCTGCAACTTTTACAAAGTCATGTAAAAGAACAAAGGAAACGCAAGATGTCCACCTTTGCAGCACGGCTAATTAAAAGTTTATGCTCCAAATATTTAGAAAAATTAAATATACATAGATTTTAACTCTGCAGTTTCTGAGTGCAACGATTTTATTGATCGGCGAGGCTTTATCGCTTCTTTTATTCTAGAAGTAAGCGGATTATTTTAGAAACTAGGTACATGTTGAAGTTAAACCGCAAATTACTTGCGGTCAAGGTGACTATATTAAAGGTTTTTAGTACCGCTGAGTCAATGGCTTTGTAATCGACTTCAGAACCATACATTTTAAATGAATGATGCCTAATAATAGTTCAGCCCCGTCAGCAAATATAAAAGAAACCCTTATCAGTGCTCCCCTAAGGAGTTTATATATAGAACACTTGTGATGGGTTCTTCATCAAAGCGGCGATCTTCAGACATTAATGCTAACGATTATTAGATAAAGCCCATAAAGCCCGCTATCTAAAGCATCGATGTTTGGGTTGTATTGTAGATGCCTTTATTAATGGACTCGACGAAATGATTACATTTGATTTTCGGGATTTCTTTGAAGTGTTTATTTTGTTCTACTTTCTTAAATGGTTGATAATTATTGTGATTATGTCAGTGCTTTTTTTTTGAAAATTACATTTTCCCTTATTTTCATTTACAGCTGAGATAGTTCATGACAAGTTTCAAAAATGGAAAACGAACTCAACATTGTTTTGAAAATAAATGCATTCAGTAGCTCTGTTTATCAAGCAAGTCAAGTTCTTAGAGTACAATTAAGCCTCCCCTAATTGCCGGCTCTTTAAATTTCGCGTTCTTCCCCTTTAACCCAGATAAATTGGAAAAAGGCATCCTGTTAGACCTTCCGTCCACACTTAAACGGCATGCATTTTTCTTTAGTTTAAGGTGCGAAAACGGAGTAATTGAAAAACTATGCGCACGAATTCCGGCCGAATTTTCAATCATGCGCAGTGCGTTTTTCACCTGTCATCTTAGTGACTTTCAGGAAACGAACCCTCGGAACAGAGCTAGACATCAAAAAAGTAAAACAAATATATTTAAACATTTCAAGACGTCCTCCTCCTTTTAGGAGCAAGGATGGCACAGTTGGTTAGTGCGCGGCCTTTAGTGCAAGAGGTCCCTAGTTCAATCCCCAGTGACCTCACATCCTTGTTTCAACTTCTTTCCTTTCTGTGTGGCTTTAAGTAGCTTTAAATACACTTAAAACGGAGCACTGATGGAGAGAGGGTAGTAAAATGAGCGCACCGTCGACCTCAAGTTTATCAGTTACCCGAATTACTGTCACGAGTTATCGACGTAAAATATGGTCGATTTACTTTACTTTACTCTCCATCTTTTGTTCATCTTATCGATGATCATTTTTGTACCATGTTTTATACCCTATATTGTATTGTTTTATCGATGCAGAGTCTACGGGGACGTTGATGTGAACACCTTAGTACCTAAGGGCTACCTAAAAGGAGTAAGACCGCATTCCAGAGGTAACCAATCAAATTCGTTTTTGGATGGTGTAGCAGCTCTCGTAAGATCTAAGCCTATTGGATCGATACTCTCACTGTTAAACAATAGAACAATAGAACAATAGAACGAGTTGACAATGAAATGTATTGTTTTGTTTCGCCAATCACAACAGATCTTCCAAGTTGCTGTTACACTGTTGTCTTTCTTTGCCGGGATGATCAGTTAGATCTTTCTTAACATGTTTAGATCTGAGGGCCACAAGTTTATCAGTTTACTGTCACGTGTTACCCTTGTGAAATAAAGTTGATGATTATTATTATTATGTAATTTTAAATCACACGAATAATGAATTAGAAGTGATTTGCATGATTTGTATTCACAAAAGATTTTAATTGTGAAAAAAACTAATCATTATCTTCAGGAAATTAGTCATGGCATAAATATGCTCCTTCATTGGGTATACTTGGGTATTCTCTGCGACCGAGGGGAGCTCTGGTAGCTAGGGGGAACGCAGGACATCTCACGAATGCGAGGGCTAGTGATTATCCTTTCCATTAATAAGGAGTCACCATTAGTTGACGTCAACTGCAGGGAGGAAGCTATGGTACAAATAAAATCTCATCGATTATAAAGTTTTCATTTTTATTGGTTAGGTGGACCCGTCAATGTAGAAGTCAGTATCTACGTTAACTCTTTTGGTAATATCGAGGAAGCGCAAATGGTACGTAATTGAAATTGTTTCCTTGGAAAAACCGTTATAAAACCCTGTGCGATGCAGCCACACTGATCATTTTGACACAATGGAACCTCAAGAAGCGATAACTTCTTCGTCGCCAGTATTTTCTGCCCTGATCATCTGTTCAAGCATTTATTATTTCAATAGTAAAAAAAAGTAAAAGAACCCTCTGTACAACAGTCGGCACTTTATCTTGTCCCCTGCTAGGAAGCGATTTTGTAGAGGCTTGAATGAAATTCAGCTCTGCGGTAATCGATATCACTTTTTCAATACCTCGGAATGCACTAAACTAAGTCTAACTCACGCGAAAGCATTAAAAGTTACTCTACTAATTAATAACAGTCATGTCTATGGCATCTTTCTGTTTGTGATACCTCTACAGGAATACAAGATATATGGGTACTATCGTCAGTACTGGAATGACAACCGCTTGGCTGGTAGGATCAATGAAACTTTAATTATCAAGGGTGAAGATATTGAAAAAGTTTGGAAGCCTGATTCTTACTGTTATAATGCAAGAGAGTCGACCCTAAGCGCTAGTGATACTGATATTAACAGTATGATGACTATTCAACCAAATGGTGATATCGCTTATGCAAGAATGTAAGTAAATATTTCTTACCGGGGGGGGGGACTCCTATATATAAGAAGACGGGGATGCTCGTCGGAAATTTTGAAAATGACCCCTAAAAGGTACCAGAGTGGGAGTGGCTACAATTGATTTCTACCCCTAAAAGGTACCAATTCAAAAACAATAATAAAGAATTAAGGTAATGAAACACTTTGTTATCGATGTGCTTTGAAGATTCAATTCAGATCATCGAAATCGTCCCTTTCATGCTTATTTTAGGTAGTTTATTTACCCCAAAACAGTCCCTAAAAGGTACCAGCTATGTCTCTGGTAGTCCACTTAAGTCTGAGGCACCCTAAAAGGTACCAGATTGCAGATTTTGACCCCTAAAAGGTACGACGAGCATCCCCGTCCATTTACGATCGGAGTCCCCCCCCCCCCCCCCGGGATTTCTTATATACCTATATATTTCAAAACAGTTACATGAGCTGGTTAATCTGTAAACAGTTGTCTGAAAATAGAAATGTTTGGCCTTTTTCTTGAAAGAACATCTTACCCAGGTTACCCAAAGTTTTTATATAAAGAAAAAAGGGGAAAGCAACTTTTTTTACAACAGCAATTTTAACGGATGAACTTGAGGCCGTGCCGACGCGCACGTACCCCGTTCTTCACCTTTCCATCAGGCTTCGTTTTAACAGGTCTATAAGCTTCAGTCCCCAATGCACGGATCAGAGATAAAGTCGAAGCAAGTGTACGAAATGGATCCAACTCGGGACCGGTACCATACCACAATTTAACCAGCTATGCCCTACTTGCTTCTATAAGGAGTGCTTTGAGTTAAGTTAACAAACCAAACAACATAATCAATCTCTTTTGACGCAGGACAATCATCGTGGCAGAATGTGACATGGACTTACACGACTTCCCAATGGACCTACAGAAATGCTATTTAAAGTTTAGTAGCTGTAAGTGCACAACTATTCTACTATGTTTATTGTAATTTGATGGGTTTGTCATCTTTCTAAAATATATGCTGATACCTGAAAGTATAAAAGAATTTCTGCGCAAACAAGGCAAAACAAAAAACCGCTTCTTCTTGCAAAGTGAAGGACATGCATCTATCCGTATATCAAGCGTGACACAGATGACTAAGGAGACATGGCCTGCCCACTTTTAATAACTGTTTATTTAAGTGTCCAAGTCTTCTAGCGCTCGCGCACTAATTGGGGGTACATATCACTCCACACACTACCACTACATTAACTGTTTTTAAGCATACAACTCTCAGCTCACATGTTGATTTTTACGGAGGGAGGAAAACCGGAAGAAGCCCGGCAGAAAAACCCTCAGGGACAAGGGAGAGAACAACACATCAAACAAACTCAGTTCACATATGATCCAGGCGCTCGATCTGGGACTCGAACCCGAACCACAGCAGTGAGAGGCCAGTATTCTAACCGCTCGGCCAACCATGCCAACCATGTGCTAAAGCTACCAGACCCTGTGATCCTTGTGCATGCGTTGGGAACTTATTTCAGTTTTTTCAACTAAATCTACTTTGTGCCTTTTCCACCACACCCGTCTTTTGTGCATCATTTCTTTGCATGTCTGGTTGCGTCCTTGTGTTGTATTATCTGATGCTTAATATTATTAATCATTATTAATTATTATTGATTATAATTGTCTCTAGTCAGTTACACCAATGAACATATAAACATGACATGGAGACCACCACATGGTGTATCAGTTGGAGGGAAGAACCTCGCTCAATTTTACTTCACTAAACTGACAACAAAGACATATAAGGAATCTTATGATTTGGGTAAGTTATTTTAATATTGCACATTAGTTGTTCGAAAGAGCAACAGGTTCGGTTCGCGATCCATGGCTAGTTCTAGTTCGTGAGCCTGCAGGAAATGAATCTTTAAGGGCTAAACAAACATGGATTTGGGCAAGTAGTTAAGAGTATTTTAGTAGATAATGTCTCTTCAAACAGTTGTATAATAACTCTTCATCACCGTGTAATCACTTCATTTGAAACTCCTTACACCTTATTATCTTGTAAGTCTTTATAAATAATTAGAAAGATAATCAGATTAGAAAAGATCATTAGAATTCATCATCTCATCTTAATCCGTCATGTGTCGCTTAGGGCATTCATATATTCTCTCCATATATTTCGGTCTGTCCTTCACTACTAATCCAGCCTCGCTCCAAGTCATCATTCCGTTATTCATTTTCACATTGATTTGATGAGTAAACGAAAATCTGCTATTATGTTTCTTTCTTAGGAAGCTACGCAATCATTGAAGTGGATTTTGAATTTGAACGCCGCCTTGGTTATTTCTTGATACAAGTTTACGCTCCAGACATCTTCATTGTTGTGTTGAGCTGGATAGTCTTCTGGATGGACAGAAATGACATGGGTAATCGTATGGCGTTGGGTATTACTACAATCTTAACCATTATGTTTCTCATGGGATCTATTAATGCCGCAATGCCACGTGTTAGCTACCCCAAAGCACTTGATTGGTATCTCATGATCTCCTTCACTCTTGTCTTCATGTCTTTGATTGAGTGTACGCTGGTCTTTGTGTTGTCTACATTAGAGGACGACAAAAAGAAAGAACAAGATTCAACCGAAGACGAAGAGGTTTGTCTGTCATTTTTACATTGGTTTTTGTCCTTGATTTTATGGCTGTTATTCATTATCACTACTAACGATCATTTGTTACAACCTTACCACCACCACCATAACCACCACATGTACTATTATAAACACTATCACTACCATATAACCAGCTTTTCCACTCCTCCACCACCACTAACCACCACCACTACCACTACCACTGCCACTACCACTACCACAACACCACCACGGACCCCACCACTACCATTACCACCACCAACAACAACAACAACCCTACCACCAAAACCACCACTACCGACGCCGCTACCACCACCACGAACACCACAACCAACACCAACATCACCACCAACAACAACAATAACCCCACCACCACACCACCACCAACACTACCACCACCACCGTCACAACCACCACGAACACCACAACCAACACCAACACTACCAACACCAACCCAACCACCACATCACTTCCAACACCACTACCACCTCCACAGCCAACACGAACACCATCACCACCACTAGTACCAACAGTAGCACCACCACCATATCATCATTATCTACATAATCACCGAACATCTCTTATTTGTGTTCCTTACAATAAGTAGCTGTACGTATTGTCATCGTAACATTAGGTGACAAAGCATTTTTATTGTTTTTCTTTGTTTTGGTCTTCTTTATGCATTTATAATATTCATTTGTGTTTAGCATTCCGAAGTCGAACCGGAAAAAGAAAGAGAGTGCCACCATGCCAATTGCCAACACCGTATCCTATGGATCACAGACAATCCTAAGTACTGCAGAAAGGAAAGAACTGAGCTGCTGGAGCTGACCCAAGAGAGAACTAATGGTGAACAACAACCGGTGTTTATGCCTCGTATATGCAGCATCAAACATGGTAGCACCGAGCACGAGTTTGTCTTGCCTCGACTGTGTGGCAGTCACCGAACCCATAGTAAGAAGAAGCTGCAGATACCCGTTGCTTTCCGTAAACTGATGAAAAAGTTTGATTCTGGAAAGGGTATCGACCAGACCGTCGACTCCGCCTCCAAGTTTATGTTTCCTCTAGTGTTTCTTCTTTTCAATATCGTGTACTGGGCAATCTATCTGAACAAGTTCTGATGGCCTGCATGAGAAAGCAGTACAATACAATACATTTATTGGGTCTCCCCGCAGTGGTTTTAGTGGCCCTAAAGCGATCGACGTAAGTGATAACCGACCTGTACCCAACCAAAAAACAACGCACTGCCGGCCTCGATAAAAAATTGTCTACCACGTTCTTAGTTTTATATCATTTCTGTAAGTAGCTCTTTGAACTGAGACAGCTACTGTCTCTCAAACAGGGCGCGACTGCACTTGAGTCAGCTATTTCTTACAGTTTTTCTTTCCAAGTCACATTGCAGTGAACAAAGACCATGGCTGAAAAAGAGATGATTCATTGAGAGTGATCGACTGCATGCATTAGGTCAATTATCAGTGGAATACCACCAACAATTCATGAATTCCACTGATTAATGACCTAACCTAATATTGGAGAAATAACAGCAAGGAGTGCTTTATTGTCATTATCAAACTTTTGCAAGCTGCCCAACTGATAATCATATCTGAATTCTTCTGCAAGTTAGGAAAAATGGTGGATATTTGGTTGCTATCATGAAAAGCAAAGCTGAACTAAAAGCAAAGACCAAGCTAAGACATACATATACTGAGATACGTTTAGGGTAATTCCGTAGAAATAAAACCGAACATAGATTTGTAATGAAATTTCGTACAGTTACAGTTACGTATACTAAGCTTTAGTAATTCAAAAAATCAAAACGGGGATCACCCATGTTCGTTTTTGCGCTAGATGGCGGTAATTTTAAGCATTTTGAGGCCGTGCGACAGCAATATTTAAAAAAGAAAATCAGCCAAAAGGCACTCACCATTCGAATCAACTCATTACTAGCATTGAAATATTGGAGTTGTTCTTACTTTTACACATTGAACAAAAAGTAAAACCTCAAACATTTCAGAAAATGTAACATTTAACTGTTGCATTTAACTGTTGTAAAAATAGCAGCATTTCAACTGAAGTCTGTTCTATGGTACGTACCCGAGAATATCTTAAAACCGGAACATAGAATTTGTTAAGATTAAAATATCTGATACTTTATCTTATTCTCGCTGATTTGATAAATAAAAACGATATATAGGTCACCATGTTCGCTTTTGCCCTACACCTACAGCTCGCTTAGGTACAAATTTTGCCCTCAAAATAGGATTTGACAGAGGAAAGACTAAAAATATTGAAAACGTTCAGATCTCCTGCAGTGTTTTCCAATATGATAGCCCTGTGTTAGTATTTTTGATGTAATAAGAGTTAATTGTCATATTATTTTGCGCATCTTTCATTTATAAAACGGTATTTTTCTGCCTTTCATCTGGCCGCCATCTTGAAAACTTTGTCCTTGTGCGCAAGCTCGCGCATGCATGATGGAATCTTGCGCATGCTCTACTGTGCAGTGCAAAACTACGGAATTACCTTAAATTAGAATCAAAGAGCAAACAGAACTTTGAAAAACTAGTTTACTCGTTTGTTTTTGGCTATTTCACACGTGTTAACAAATGTAAATACAACTAACTGTACCTTTTTTCTTTCTTCATGTAATAATTAACATCTATGCAATTAAGAAATAAACCCATAACATGAAAGAGCACATCAAAATATACAAGATTATGGAATTTCATTGTGGACTGTGTTAAAGCCACTCAAATATGCGAAAAACTTTTAGAGGGACACTCCAAACCATACAATCTTTTGTAATTTTATGAATCTTTGCCATGAAAGGCTACTACTGTGGAAACATGCAGTCAAATACCATCAAAATCTTGTAAAATTTGATGTGCTCTTTCACATTGTGCGGTTTATTTCATAATTGCATTAAATATTCAAACTAGTACCCAGTCCCCTACTCGATTGGGAAATGGCTTATCATTTGAAAAAATGTGGGTTTACAAAAATGTATAAACATATAATCTGTACTGAACTAAGCTAAGTACTATCACGCTTATTATATTTAATTGTTTTTGGATTATTTTCTGCGAAATGAATATCCGGGAAAAAGGGGGCTCTAACAACCCTCTAAACTTTTCCTCGCTTCATTTTTTCTTCATTTCCTCGCATCATTTTCCAACAAGATTTATTGATCACTGTATCCACATTAATACTCGCGAAATATATATCTTATATATAAACTAAACATTTCCTTGCTATAGTAAAATCATCCAACACGAATTGCTGGCCGGCGGTTTCATCCATTCCTTCGGGAATCAAAATATAATGAAATGGTAGTCATGTTGGATGAAGAAACAACATGCAACTCAGCAATAGAATAACTATATCTACTTACTCTAAATTACGCCTGGTTTTCACGAGCGACAGAAGCAGAAGCAAAAACAACAATAAGCAGATTCATTGCGTTACATTTCGTGAATGTAGACAGTGAGCATTGCGTTACATTTCGTGAGAGTAGACTGTGATCATTGCGTTACTGAATCTGTGTATGTTGCTTCCGTTTATGCTTCCATCGTTCGTGAAGACCAAGCTTTACAGACGGTGTTTAAGCTAGGCCCGTTCCATACGCTACTCATGCCATGTGCTGTACCTAATCGCTGAATTAAGTTCGGCAAAAGCCAGTGTATGAACCATTTCGAAATGGCGGCTTTTTTGTTTGACAAGTTTCATGCGTTCGACTGGGTTTGTCGCATTATGTGACAGAGCCGTGGCTAGACAAAGTTACGAACGCCGCTCCAAAGTCGCTTCAGAGTCGAACTAGGTACGGAACACAAATGAAGTGGCCACATGCATAGATACAGAAAAAAAAGGCTAAATTTTTTTGTCAGATTAAATTCGAACGTTTTCGACTTTTCAAAGCAGCATGATCATGGTGGTGTCGGGAAACTACGGGTACATGAAGTGTCTGTTAAGCTGATTGTATAACATTAATGATAAAATAAAGAAATGTAAGGTGACATTGTATTGTTTGTACTGTGTTAGCTAGACGTCACTTATGAACAGCTACGATATAACGCGCGTTCTGATTGGTTAGTTAGCGTGCACTCAATGGACAGCGCGCTGACGTGCGTGCGTTGTTTTATTAGTCCCAGATTAAAAACATTGTCTCTCTTGATCAGAAGCGATTTCAAGAAATTTCAGCCAACGAGTCATTGAACTATCTACTCTCACCTTTGAGAGATACCAAATACAATCTATAGATCAAAACAATGCAGTCTACCAAACTGAGAGAACTAAGAACACTTATATTTTTGCTTGTACATATATTAGACTTTCCTAGACCAGTGTATCCAGTTGCACCAAGTTAAGAAATGCCCTTTCTAATGATATCTTATGATACCTTTTGGTATATGTTTCCTTTTTCTATATATTTGAACTACAAAATGAGATAAAAACCTCTGAAATATAATAACACGAAAATAATTTGGGAAATAGATACTTCGTGGGCTTCCTGTGGTCAAGACGCGGCCGCACAAAAGCGCGCGAAATCTGGCGCATGCGCAGACATTTGACTGTGATATTGGTCAAAACTCGCCGCATTGTTTAGTTCGATTCTCAGGATTCATTGATGAATGTTCTCAAAATACTAACTAAAATTGAAATCATTGATATATGGGTAAAAGAATTATGAATAATTTAGCATATAATTAAAGAAAAAAATTCGTAGATAAATTGAAAAATAGAGACGTTTTAAACTCATCAAAAAATACCCTCAAGTTATGGGCAGAAAAGTGTCATTTTTGCATAAAGAAACGGCTCTTCTTGAAACCTTTGACAGCTTTGTCATCTTGTACATGACACTCTACCTGCCTTTTCTGTCGTTAACGGTGACATGGCTTTGAACATGCTCACAGCAACAGACCAATGAAATAATTTTACTCTTGTTGGGAATCGAACGTCCAATGAACAAATGCTGGCAACGGAAAATATAAATAGTCAGTCCTCTTGGACAATTGCTTGATATTCCGCGGCATGTTGAGTTAAACTAACGGTTCAAATTGTTCAGGAACAAAATTGTTCAGAAACAAAGTTTAGTCAGTTCTGAAATCATCATTTTTCCTCCAAGACCGAGTCTACCATTTTCCCAGACTTAGGTGGGTATAATTATCATAAATAACCACACTACCATCACATCAATCTGCCTTCAGGTTTTTGGAAAGCAGCTTTTCTTGAAAAGGGGCTCAATGTGCAAGGAATGGGAACTTTTGGCAGCTTTTAATCTAAAAATTTAGAAGGGTTATCGAGGTTAATTGCCAATTTTAATAAGAAAGTCTCGCGTGTTTGATCGTCAAGAGGACTTTGCAGAGGTAAAGCTAACTAAGGCCTATTTTACGCTTTCTAGTGGTCTTTCATCATGTCTTTAGAAGTTATAGATTCTTTTTCTGTTATAATTTCAGATGATTTTTCGACCATACCTGTTTTATCACACAAATTATGAATTTCATTTAATTTGAGAGGGCATAAATTATTTTGACTTGAATAAAGTGCATGGAATATATTTTTGGGGGGTATTTTTTGTAAAATTGCTTTAATTTGTTTTGTTTTGGTTTGTTTCTTTGTTTGTTTGTTTTGATAGATATGGGTAGATATTTGAAAAATAAAACCATTATTGCCTCACTAGGTTATTCTAACAATACTTTCATATTACATAGGTAAATCTTATTTTGGCCAACTTCGATAAAGAGGAATATATTGTTTTCGTAAAGTTTTGCTAATTAAAACTGAATTAACTTGTTTTGTTTTGTTTGTTTGTTTGTTTTGTGTTTGTTTGTTTGTTTTGTGTTTTTATTATGTCATTCCATTATCCTTGAGTTCATTGAAACCAAATTGCCTTAGCAGCTCATAACATTAACAAACTATCCAAAAACGCTACAAATTTATGTACAATTCTGACACGGAAGATTAGAATAAGCAACATCACTGTGTATGCAAACGAAGGCGCTGTGTGCGCAATTGAGAGGAAAGAAAGAAAGAAAGAAAGAAATTGCGTTGCATGCTTCAACAAATTCAAATTTCTAAAAATGATTTACTGTCGAACGTATACCAACAGGTAGGCATTTTGTCTGTAAATTTAAAGTATAATCTGCATAATTCATTCTGCTAATAAATGTACTGTTGTATACTTCCTAACAGATAATTAAAATCCTTTGGCTAATACCCAAAAAGAGATTCAAGCTAAACATGGAAAGTTCTTTTCTGAAAAACTGGTTTATGGCTCTGCTGTTTGTATTATTAACTCAACTTCCTTGGTAAGTAGACATTCAAAAACGAATTATGGGGCGCATTCGAGTGCTTTTGTGACTATTCGAGTGTTTAAACACTTTAAAAGACAGAAATGTCGAAATCACTTTTCTAATGGTAACAGCTGTGTTACAAATGAGGCTTATTCATAATTTATTTTTGAAATTAAGAAAATGAGAACTAATTCTGATCTAATACAAGAAATGACTAAAAGTAGTTCTCCTTGAAAGTATTTTCAGAAGACATGCAGAGCTATAAATAAAAATTAGTTCAGCTTTTCACATTATAGATGATTTTGTATGTATTTATCACTGGATCGGAGGCCTTAGTGACTTCGTTTTGATACATTTTTAAAATTAAAAATGCTTACCTTCTTTACGAGGGTTAAAGGCTGGGGTTGCAACTTCGGAGATAAATTCAGTTTCAACTATAATTTTATTCTATAATTAGCCTAAAAGCATAAAATGATGGTTACGGTTCGAAAACCGCAGTGACACAAACAGAACGAAAGTTCTGAGCTTCGGAAAGATGTTTCTGGGGTATCAATCCAGCAACATTGCACGTAAGAGAGCATGCATTTACGCGAACGTTCAAAGAGGAAAAATGCATCATATTGTAGCTTTTTAATGATGAAGTTTGGGATGGATGTTTTAATTAAGCAACTATGGAACCCTGCTTGGCTCGTAGCCATATAGTCCATATTACTCCAAACTTAAATCGGTATGTTTGATGGTTCAGTCCTGCCCAATAAACGTGCTTCAGGAATTTGGATCGAATAGCAAGGAGAAATACAAAAAGTTAATTTGAAAGGCAAGATCAAATCTGAAGCGCAATTGCAGGACACAGCTATTACAATTTCTTAGTCCTTAGTTGGCAGTTACAAGGCAGATAGAAATAACGAAATTTGACAGTTACAAGGCAGATAAAAATAACGAAATTTGACAGTAACAAGGCAAATAAAAATAATGAAATAGTTCACTTCCGATATTCTGGTTGAGAGATCACGCACAAATTAATTCCAGACGAGGCCTCGGGGAAACAAAATGATTTATTATATTTCGAAAATAATTCAAGAGTTTTGATTGGCTAAGAGCCACCGGATAAATTACCATAGTCGCCGGCTAGCTGCCCAAATTTGGAGTTATGAAAATGTTGAAAACCATTATTCGAAGTTATGACGTAATTTTCTCGAATATGGAATATTAATATTAGCTTGCGGTATGACGTCACGCTAATTTATGAGTTCAAGATTTGCATGTATTCTTGTCAACAAAGCACAACTGAGTAAGAATTATTTTCAAAAAATAATAAAACAATTATTGAATTCGTTTCTCGTAGGATATGGGGAATTATTAAGGCCTCGGCTTGTGTTATCTGCCTCAGCCTTCGGCTTCGGCAGATAACACAAACCTCGGCCTTAATAATTCCCCATATCCTACTCGACCTCATCCAATAATTGCTTAATATTAGGATTACTCGTTGTTTCCCCGGAGCCTTATCTTTAATTGGTTTATGCGTTATCACTCAGCCAAAATATCGAAAGTGGGCAATTAAACAATATAAAGATACATTACTTGGTTTGTCAAAGCTTGAGTCCGTTAGCCCTAGTGCTAGGGTTGTCATAACTTTATGTAAACGGACCCTTACGTATACTGTCAAAAATTATGTCCTTGTAGGGTCAGCTCAGTTAGTAACCACACTGCGACACCAACATATCTTTCTCGGTTAATTACTGGCTATGATAAAGATGTACGGCCGTTTTTCGGAGGTGGGTAATGCGCTCTATTTCCTCGCTATCACCTATTCTCTCCATCTGTTAATATACCCATTCTTACCTACTTAGTCTTCCTACGTTTATCGCTCATCCCTTTGTTATTTGTGATGGCGAACGGGCCTAAAGACCTACTCAGTAAGCAAAATTCCCAGGAAAAGTCTCGGGTTTACTCCATAGACCCCAACCCCGCGATTCTCTCCCAGCTTCTCCCTCTCCCAGCTTCTCCCTCTCCCAGCTTCTCCCTCTTGGCAAGTCTCGCGGCCATGATGAATGGGCCTGTAAAATAAGCAAAATTTCCAGGGAAAGCTTTCATATAAAGTCTCCGTTTCGCTTGTTTACGCCGGGTGTTTTCCTTTCGGTAAGTCTCGTACCCAAGTAAATTGGACTGGAAAATGAATAAGCAAAATTTCCACAAAATGCTAAATGGAAAAGCCTCGGGTTCACTTCGTAAGCTCGGGTCTCTCCCCCTAGATCGAAAAATCTCTCCGAATACCATCCATCATTCGTGTTCTCGCTCGCTGTGATTGGGTGAAAACCGTGTGTAATTACAGTAAACACGTACAGATGACGTCACAGAATCTTACGTGTGTTCCGATTGGTCAAACCATTTCAATAAGAATTATATGAAGTAAATAGACTTCACTTTTCCGTGCGTCTGTAGTCTAATAGATGCAAACATGACACCAAAACGTGGTGAAAACAACAGTAATGCCACTCGACTTCGTCTTTTGGCGTTCGTTTTTCAATTCTCACCACGTTTTGACGTCATCTATGTAAGATACAGATACACGGAAAAATGAAATCTATTCATTTGCTAATTATACAATCAAAAAATTGAGCCGACATTAAATTCTTGGATTGCAATCATTCCCAGGAGAGTGAATTGAACAAAAACCATGGCAGCCATGTTAGTGGTTTCCTTTTGCCAAGACTTCCAACATGGCTGCCGTGTCTTTTGTTGAATTCACTCTCCTGAACAGCAAGTGATAACATGACGAGTATGCGCGAACCGCTGGACGGAAGTGGCCTCAATTACGGTTTTAACCTGGCTTAGGGCTACCTCCCTCATAAAGAGAGTCGTATATAGTCTCCCCAAAGTTTTACAGTCGAGTGCAGAAGTGCGAACAGCTAGAAATTATCCCTTCAAAATTATCCATTTGTCCAAGACAATAGAAATTGGAGACATGCGCAGATGTTATCACTTGCTGTTACTCTCCTGGGCATGATTGCGATTGAAGCATACAAAGAATATTGCATTCCTGACATTTTTCAGTTCGCCCGCTTAACGTTTCCGTGCATATACTGATAAGCTCGTTTGGCATCATAAAAGAAGCAGAGATGGTAAGTGATCATGAACGTGGCGCTTTTCAAAGCCGGAAAGCCACAGCTAACTGCTTGTGCAATTTATGGATATATTCTTTATATTTCCTGCAGTATTAACAAGGTGCAGATCTAGTAAATGTCTGAATTAATCTCTGAAAAAGTCAAAGGTGCTAAAGAGGCAACAAATTTAAACCCTTAATTATGTTTTCGATTCTTCCCTTTGACACAATGTCTGTCGCATGATGCTTAATTCACAGCATACACACTTTCAAAAATTTCAAAACTTCTAAACTATTGCGGGGTTGTATCAGTTCCAAAAGGACTGGTAACGAGTTTCATGACAGCGAGGCTACAAAGTCCTCTAATAGCATCAAATGAGCCTTCATCTTCATACACAATGTAAAATACACAGAGAAAATGTATCTCACCGGCAAGATATAAATAATCTTTAACAGCCACGCAAAAGTACGTACGCCACGCTTGTCCTCGATAATTGAAAGTCGTTTATAGCTGTTTGAAATTGATTGAACAACTTTCCAATCTTTTGGAGGAAATCCCAGTGTACTTCTATCTCCGACAATACTGGACAGATGTACGATTGGCTAACAAATTAAATCATTCTATTACCTTCGCTGGGGGCGTAATTGGGAAGTTCTGGGCGCCAGATCTCTATTGCTACAATGCACAAGAGTCGAATTTGATGTCCAAAGATGAGGATGTAAATAGTGGACTTACAATTGAACCTGATGGATCTTTGGTCTATAGAAGAGGGTAAGAAATACATGCACAAAGAGAACAATTTGTTGTCATGAAAGGCTCAATGCATGCTTATAGGGGAGTGGTTGCTCATCGTACAATGTAAATCGGTTCAAAACTTTCAACAATTTTGCAGTGAAACCACTCGCTGCACTCCATCATGGTTTCACTTGAGGTTTGAACATTTTGTGAACTCAAATCCATTGTTATTAAAGAGTATAGACAATGGACAATGGGAAACCGCTTGTGATTTGTCAATTTGAATAAACATCCCTTGCGATTTCTTTGTCAATAGCGAACAAAGACCATATACTAAAGTGTCGGGATTGAACGGGAGAAAGGCGGACGGAGGTGCAAACACTGCTTGCGTCAGTCTTCCTTCACAACCTTTTTTATTAGTTGTTACTCTATGCTACCCCTAACATGCTCCTAGCCAGAACAAACGTTTTACGGGGTCAGAACTCAGTGCAAAATTGCTACAAAATATAAGGTTTGGTTGGGTGGAACCAGAATGCGAAGGGGATGGAGAATGGAGATGCCGGAGAAGGCTAATTTGTTTTACGCCAACTTCGAGATGGCGATATAATAAGATACGGGGTTAGACTCTACTCAAAACAAACATTTTGCTTCTGGTTGAGACGCTCACTCGAAGAAAAGTCGAGAATTACGTGACATATGCATGTTTATGCACTATAGACGACTTTCAAAAATGGCGGGCTCATTATTCACGAGAACGAGGCCAGAAAGGCTTCGAAAATCATCATGGCTTTAAATGAGTCAGAGTATATCCTATAAAATGCACAGAAATTAGGTGTTTCAAATGGAAGAGGAACACATCGTCTTTGATAGCAATAGAAGTGTCACCACGCTTATTTTCTGGTAACAAGGCCTTTGTGGCCTCGTTCTCATGTAGTAGGCCGCCATTTTTGAAAGTCGTCTATGAAAGCTTACAATATGCGTAGTTTTGACGCTCCTGACCCAACTAACTCGACTGAATAATGAGTTATTGTACTAGATCGCTATCTTTACATGGGCCCGAAAAATGCTCTGAACGTAACCCTCGGGTGCCGCTATGCTGGCTACGACCCTGCTTCACCATTCTAATTGCATTCCACGTGAATTTTAGATCTACAGTTAAAGCATCGTGCGATATGGATTTGCGCCACTTTCCGATGGACGTCCAACATTGTACTCTGACATTTGGTAGCTGTAAGTTCGACTTATTTTAGATTAGAGCAGTTTTCGTATGAGTGTGAAACGGACCGCGCCGCGCCGTGGCCGTGTCAGTGCCGTGTTGTTTATAAAAGCATTCAAAATTCCCGCCGTAACCATGCCGTAACCGTGCGGTACCGTTTTCACAGTCATACGAATTCTACTTTATGTTAGTATGTATACATAAGACAGCAGTTGAAGGACCAACTCGTCAGTGGGTTTTATTCTCCAATTTTAAGTAGCTATTTTTGGTGGCAAAACCGTTGCCTAACAATTATATGACACAAACTTGCTTAGCACTGATTGATCAACTAAAACAACATAAGAAATTTCTGCGATTTGATTGGCTGAGAGGAGTGGTATTTCAGCTTCATTTTGCAAAACAGCTAAAACAAAATGGCAGCCAGACACGGGAAGCTTTCTTACGTAAAAAGGACTGAACTGAATCTTAGAGGCGGGTCGAAAAGCTCTAATAACTAAATCCCTGAGTGCCCTCAAATTATCTTCGTCACATTCTTGCTGAGGTCATCAACATTGTGAAAATCAGACTAAGAAATTTTCTCCAGTCCCGATATCGTGGACTAAGTAGTGAATTTTGGTGAAAAAATATTTTGATAGACGTCGATTGAACTTATCAATATTGATTCCAATTCGCGGCTGTTTATGATTGAAATTGCAGAAATTTCTTAGCTTATATTATTAACAAATAATTGCATGTGTGATCAGTTGGTCTGATTCCAAACAGTAGTCGCGATCGCTTACCAGAGTGATTCAGATTCAAACGGGGTTATATTATGGTGGTCTAACTAGAGCTAGTCGCTTTCGAGAGTGGTCGCAACAAGAGACCATAAAACTAAAAAAGCGAAACTCAGTATTGATGTTTGTGCGATGTTCGCGGCGACTAAAGCTATTTTTAGTAATTTCGCCATAGCGCGCGCAAGGCTCTTAAAGCCGAAAGCAAACGGTCACGTCCGCGCGCACGTCAAAAATCAAATTCTATTGTTTGAGAGCCTTGCGCGCGTGATGGCGAAATTGACAGACACCAATACTAAGCTTCGCGCTCTTAGTCATGGTCTCTTGGTCGCAACTAGAAGAGGTTTGACTGTAGTAACTTGTAACTTTCAAAGATCAAAACATATCGGAATCATAGCTGCGCGTAAAATGGTAACGATATTATTACATTCTTTTCTAGATTCAAAGAGTGACCAAGATATAATTTTTTCTTGGAGACTTAAAGAAATGCAAGTTGAAGATGCAGAAATGGCTCAATTCGAGCTTAGTGACATCAAATTAGGAAAAAAAGTGCACATCTATGATGGAGGTGCATGTTTTTAACAATTAACCATTTCGATACTTCCGTGCGTCTGTACATCTGAGAGAGATTAACCATCACGTACACGGGAAACGGCAGACGGCAGACAGGAACACGTGACCTACGAATTTCGCACCTGACGTTGCGCATTTGGTACTCAAACGAAAGAGCGACTTTTCACGTTTACGGCAAACGTAAAATGACCCATCCTCGCGTTGGAACAGCAACGCCAGACGCGAAAAAAAGCAGGTCACGTGATCCTCTTTGCCGTTTGTCGTTTCTCGTGTACGTGATGCTTAATCTCTCTAATTTCAAAATCTGGCGTGATTGGTGCGTGTGCGTACTATAATCGTCATAATTAGATACGACTCTCGACCAATCAGAGTGTGTTATATTGATAGCACTTTATTGGTATTGCTGCTATATATACCTATTTCAAAAAACGTTGTCGTATTAAATCCACAGTGTACACTCCAAGACTGCAAAGGATTTTGGTAGTTTTCTATTAATTAATATAATCATAGCATGTTTTGGTTGCATAAAACATGAATACAAAAAGGCTTGATTGCTCATGACGCTTCCTGGAATGCTTAAAATGCTCGCCAAGAAAACATCACACAAGGAAAGACAATAGTGAAGACAATAGATTAATTAAAAGAAAAACTGCCAAAATCCTTTGCGGTCTTGGAGTGTACACTGTGGACTTGTTGCGACAACGTTTATCGGATTAGGTGTATACTGGGTCGCGGCAATAAGGAGCAAGGATGGCACAGTCGGTTTATAGTACGCGGTCTTGTTTATCAGTTACTCAAATTACTGTCACGAGCTATCGACGTGAAATATGGTCGCTTTACTTTATTTTACTTTACTTTACTTTACTTTACTTTACTTTACTTTATTTTACTTTACTTTACTTTTAAATTTTAAATTTGGGTAGAAATTTAGAATAACGACTTTCAAGGTTTAGTGCGAAGAATGTTCAATCGAGAAAGAACTTGCATCGACTTGCGTTCTCGTTTGAGGGGGGCCTTAAGAGGCTATTGAACTGCGCAATCCATTCAAATAATATTTGTATTTTCTTCAGAAAAGTACACTAAAATCTACTTCACCGTTATCCTTTCTCGCCGATATGGCTTTTACCTAATCCAGGCATACACTCCTGATGTACTCATTGTAGCTTTAAGCTGGATTGTTCTCTGGATGGACACCGAAGCGATTGGAGAACGGTTGTCTCTCGGGATAACCAATATACTCACCGTTATGTTCCTACTGGGCGCCACTAACGCCTCTATGCCGAAAGTCAGCTATGCTAAGGCACTTGACTGGTATTTACTGATCTCGTTTGCCTTCGTCTTCCTGACCTTGGTGGAGAGTATGGTGGTGTTTTTGTTATCTCAGTGGAAAGACGGCAAGACAGCACAGAGGGCAAGTATTTTGTGGTATTAGTTGTAGTACGTAGCAGCTGATACAGTGTATCAATCGCTATCATTACGGTCGCGGTGTATATGGGGAGACCTAACTGGGGCTCTAAAGTCGCCGTAACTTTGGGCACTTTAAGGGGACTAAAACTCTCTCTGGTGTATCAAATCCCCCTCCCACCCCTCCCTGAGATCACTGATTGCGACATTGTAAACAAACATGGCGTCTAGTAGTGAAAAGCCGGCAAACTTTGTAACTTTTCTGCTTCAAAAAAAACATGATGATAAGAACAAAAGAGATTGCATTCGACGCAGACATGACCAAAGACGAGTTGCATTCACACCAACCAGTTAAACTAGTTTAAAAGTGGTTTAACTAAACAAGGTTTAAAATTCGTTGCTCATAACATGCGCACCTCACAACCTCACCGTGAAAACCTGTTTAATTTACATATCATGCCAAGGTTGTTTGGACTGACTTTGTCTTTTGAAAGTAACACGACAGGGTTATCAACAAACTGAAAAAATCAAAACCCGGTTAAGTTAAACTAGTTTAGTTGGTGTTAATGCAGTTTAAAGGCGATTTAAGGAAAAATTAAATTGACCAAAAAGTCGATGGGACGTAAGGCGACTTTGTGGGATTTAAAACAACTTTGTGCGACTTAAGACGACTTTAGGGCCTGAAGTCTCCCCGATTAGTAGGGCACTTGTGCCCGGCTATAAGACTAGAGACTTTAATAAAGTTATTATTATTATTATTATTATATTTATTTATTTATTTATTTATTATAAGTAGGCCTATGGTGGTTAGAGCGAACCATTTAAACTAATGATAAAACAACCCTCCCCCCGTTAGAGCAGGTTTCGTTGTGCCGGTTATATTAAAGCAATTAACTATATTTAATGAAAAGTTTTAGCAATTGCGGCCTAGTACTGCTGTAATAATTTCCACAGATTAATCAACTATATTTAACTTTGGTAATTCCTTCAGCATGAAGAAGCCAACGGAGCGCCCTTTCGCTTTGCTTTTCTTTTGATCTCGAACTATCATTTTTTTACTGTATGCTGTTATTTAAATGCTGAACAACATGAGAGAAGAATGTTACCCTTAGATATCCTTTGGGTGTTTTATAGTTTATGGGTCAAAAAATAGCTTCCTCCTAAATTCAATGTATATTCCTTTAATGTAAGTATGGGCCCTGAGAAAGTCCTTCAATGGGTATCCTGTGGTAGCAGGAGAAGAGGGAAAACTGGAAATGTAAGAGAGGAAGACTGGAACGAGAGAGAGGGCCGGAAAAGATGATGAACTGAAACCGCGGTAAAGCGACTGCGCATGAGCGAGTTTTCCGGGGCTTACGCACGTCCGCATTTTGACCAAAGGAATCCCAAGCAATACTTTTAGAAATTTTATCAATCAATTTTTTCTTTGAGCTTAATTTTGAGTATTGGTTCATAAAGGAAATACTTGGTGCAAAAGGCAGGCGACAGAATATTATCCTTGGCCTCTGTTCCTTAGTTTACGCCGCAAAGTGCACGGCCGAACGTTTTTATCGGAATCGTTTCATAGGTCGCGCATGCGTGGAACATTCTGCCGCGATATCTGATGAACTCCTTCTGTTTTTCTCTCCTCCTTCCGTCTCGGCGATTTGCATCCCTATTGCCACAGGACACCCAAGAATTTCCCTAGAAGACTAAGAAAGTTGTTTGTTTTTACCAGACAAAACCTTTTTCGTGAATCCCCCAATCAATATTTTTCTGAAAGCTTGCTGAAAACGGAATAGATCGTCATCTTTATTTGTATCTATAGAGTATTTCAAAAAATGCATGAAGAGGAATTGAACGCTAATTGCGTCTAGGACTGGAAATGACGCAGCAACGATATGGACTCTGCTCGTTCGCTGAGCTAACAGCAAACAAGAACAAAAACTGAGTGTTTGGTACGATTATACTCAAGGGGTTCTTATCGGCTAAAAACAACATCAAACCAATATGGCAACCTGACACAAGGAAAATGGAGAACATGTAATGATCTGACATTCTATTTGATAAAAACTCTAACATATTTTTTCTAACATTATTTTTTTGTAGAGAGGCGGCATAAAATTCCGTTCACACAGATTCCCAGCAATGAATTTAAAAATGAGACGTCCCTCGGAAGACCACTATTATGATGCTCAGGAGCAACAAACGGAACTAGAAACGGACTTTCTGGACAATGCTGAGAAAAACAAATTTCCAGCGGAGAAGACCAAGAAAACTGGCTGTGTAAACAAACAGTCTTTAAAAAAATGTGCTAAAACCATCGATAAATGTTCACGATTCCTCTTCCCCTTTGGCTTTCTAATTTACAACATCGTATATTGGAGTTATTACCAATCAGAGCACCCGTAACAATTGCTGTAAAGTCGATTACGTGACAGTAGCCATGTTGACAGACTAAACGTACGACTCAGTTTCTCAGGGGCGGATCCAGGGGGGGTGTCCATAGGTGCACCGGACATCCCCCTAGCGCCGTACGAGATGACATCATCAGATTCCATTGTTAGGAGGCCGCCATCTTGAATGGGACGTCATCTCTCAAGAGCCCTATTTGGGACACCCCCTTTGCAAAATCCTGTATCCGCCCCTGTTTCTCCTGTGGATTGGGATTCTTTATAAAGTAAAATCATGATTTTATTGTTCCTTCAATCCAAGATGGGTGCTTTAAGTATTTATCATTATCTCAAAAATGATAAATATATTGATATTGAAGTCGAATTTGCAAGGTAGAAGGCATTTTCGGCTCTTTGCGTTGCATGCTGGTCTACACAGAACCGTTAATCAGCTAGTGGGGAGCATTATGCAGCTGCCGTCAGCTATCAAAATTAAAGTCTTTAGAAGGGAACCCCGGGGGAACTCCATTGTAAATGGATCGGTATGCTCGTCGGAAATTTTAATGAATACCCCTAAAAGGTACCGGAAGTCTTTTAAGAAGGGCGTGGCTGGACGATTTTTTACCCCTAAGAGATACAAGCGATAACAAGCTAAATGAACATTATTATGATGAACATAAAATTCAGGAACGGTCGACACGCTTTTGTTGGGCAAATTTCTTCCATTTGAGAACAAGATAATAAGCGATAGGCTCTTTTGATACCCTGAGAGACCAGGAAATGCTAAAACTCTAAACTTCAATTTTAACACCCTAAAAGATACCATATCGCTGATTTTTACCCCTAAGAGATACGACGAACATACCAGATCCTTTTACAATGGAGTCCCCCCCCCCCCCCCCCCCCGGGAAGGGAACTAAAGCATCAAATAACTTTTTCGTCTTGAATCACAGGTTTGTGATTTTTTTGTAACAAAAGAAAATGAAATTAACATTTCGCTACTCGAATCAGCAGTCATATAAAGAAATAAGGAAAGTATATATATATATGTAGACAGAATTTTTGAATAACGTGCGTATTGGTATGGCCAAGAGAAAATAAGTTAAGTCCTTTTGTAACCATCGTAGGCGCTGTTTGATGCTATATATTTTAACTGTTTTTTACGGATTGGTCAGATCATTTCAGGAGAAGTGTTTGATGCTATATATTTTAACTGTTTTTTACGGATTGGTCAGATCATTTCAGGAGAAGTGCCATAGCTTAATCTTGATGACAAATATAGCAGTATGATGGTGGACAGAGACAGTGATTTTTTTTATATTTTCTTATTTGACTCCGCGTTTTAAGTCTCAAAATGCAAATAACATGACGTAAAACAAGGCATCATTTATTACACAAAAACGAGTCAATTGAAAATACTAGAATTTTTTTCATTTGTAAATCATTTTCTTAGTGAAAACCTACAGTTTAGCAAAAGGTATGGTTATTAGACTGCGAGCAGTCCCACTTTTCCCTCCAGATTCAGTAAAGACGAGTTTTTAGACGAGTTAAGGAGGGGAGAAAGGAGAGGGACCCTACTTTTCCTCTCCCTTCTCCCCTCCTTAACTAGTCCAAATTGCCGCTCGTCCGCGTATTCTAAAAACTCGTCTTTACTGAATCTGGAGGGAAAAGTGGAACTGCTCGATGTCTATTTGGTTATCTAATTGGAGAACACTTGTTCTTTAGAAAGCCACAAGAGGTTACAGCAAATTCCTTAAATTACGTCATCTCATTTGCATTTAGAGATTTAAAACTGATATCTTGGGAAATATGGATTCAAATCAGAAAATTTTAAAATATTGTCACTTAAAAAGATTTGATTTCAGCGTAAAACAATTTCCTTTCTAGGGACTTTGGGGTCGTTTTTAACTAGGTTTTGAAATGAGAACGGCAGGTATGGCGTCTAGGCATAACTAGGCAAAAGATTGATATCATATTCGTACGTATATTTATAAGGGTTTTTGTATTCCTTTTGTTTTCATTTGTATTGTGAAACCTTGTAATGTTTGACAACTTATTTTACTTTCGTTAAGTTACCATTAATTATGTAATTTAAATTAAAGGAGCACTTGGTCAAATCAATGAAAATTGAAACTGATGACTTGAAACTCAGTGAGACCTATGTACACGGTGCCAATAATCACCACGAAGCAATATTTTCTTCACATCCGAAAGAAACGGATAAAATTGTCATGCAAGGTTTTTAGCATCTAAATTGTAAGTGACGTCATTATGACGTCGATTACTCAACCCTATTGTTCTTTTAGGTTTTAAACCAAAATTTCTCTGTGATAAAAAGCTTGAAGTGTAGATTTTAACTATGTTAATCTTCATATAGAAATAATCAGTTTCCATGCAATTTTCACCGATTTTCATCCAAGTGGGCCTTTAAGCCACATTCCAGAAACCACATACGCAGACCTAGTAACGCCACTAAGGCCAAGTTCAGACGTCGAACTTTTGCCGTATCGAATCTAATAGATGCATTTTGTAAATGAGAAGTGCGGCGTCTGGACCTATTGTGTTTGACAGGTTTGATTAAGTACTAAATTGAAAAATTCAGTTTAAATCAAATTTGTCAAATACAATAGGTTCAGAAGCCGCACTTCTCATCTACAAATTGCATATATTAGATTCGACTCGGCAAAAGTTCGACGTCTGAACTGGGCCTAAGATCATGTATTTAGCAGTTCTTGTCTTTTCACACCGTTGTGAAAAATGCATTAGTGAGTCTGCGTATATCGCTCGTGAAAACCAGTCATAAAAGCAATTTGGGTATGAAATAAAGAATTGTCGTCTTTGTTACTGGAGTTTATCAGTTTATGTTATCAATTGCCTGCCTCATTATTAGCTTGCTATTCTGGCGGTTAAGGGGATTGGGGAGGAGAGAGGAAAAGGGGGGAAGGGGAGGGTGAGGTAAAAGGAGAAGAGAAACCATCTGCCGTAGACTATGTTTTTTTAGGTTTGCCTATCCGCTAGAAGACGGGAAATCTGACTGGCTGAGAATAAAGGACGGGAATCTGATTGGCTAAGAATCGATCACTCGGATCAACGCACTGTTTTAAAATTTGTCCCGGGTCACGGGTAAATTGTCGCGGTTACAAAAAATGTCGCGGGTTCGAAAAAGATAAAAATAAAATCCTCAAGTTTTTGTTTGTATCGAAAAGTTCATTAAAGTTTCATTAAAAATAAAGTCCATTAAAGGGGAAGGAGGGGATGGGGAGGGGGACTAGGGAGAAGGGGAGGAAAGGGAATAAACACATGTGGGGTAAATTAAGAAGGAGTAAAGGCATGCTTCTCCACGTCGAGCAGACGCCAACTAGCTTGGAATTTCGCTCAAAATTCGCCATATTTTCAAATTTCGGACACATCTACCTAACGAAGGCCAAAGATCGATTATCGAACTACATCCTAGAGAGTTTGATCCAAGCGAAATAAGTTCTTCAAAATTTACGCAAAATAAAGCATGGTACAGTACAGTATTTTTCGTTGAAACCATTGTAAATAAGGACAAAATAAAGAAATACATAACATGAATAAATTGAATTAGTTTAATCTTATCAATATATTTATTTTATTTTATAAATGGTTATTAAGTAGTTCGATCGTCTAGATGGCTTGTTTTGGTCGTTCTGATGTCTTATTCCGGTGGTTCCGGTTGTTCCGGTCGTTTCGTTCCGATGGTTCCGTTTCAGTGTTCCTGGTTTTACCACATGCCGTCTTAGATGGATGCTTCTTTGGTAATGTTTTCGAAAGAGTGCACGCATTATATCCGCGAAATAGTTACTGTTAAGAACAAAATAGTATTTAGTTACCAACTGAATAAAATGATCAGTGCACAATTTAGAACAACATAGTTTAATTACAAACTAACAATTAGTGAATAAGTTTTTCTTTCTATTTCACGGATATGCACTCTATCCAATATTTTTTAAGAACTCTGAAATTTGACACTTGAAATTTGAAAAATTCATTATCTTTGTCCGAAGCAGGACGCCCTTTCCGTGACCGTACGGAGGAGCGTTGCGTGACATAAAACAGTTGTTGTGCGACATGAAACCAAGTAAACAGGACATCTTTGTTAATTAGAATGTTTGAAAGGTCCCAAAACGTATATCGGCAACAAATGAAATATGACCTGTTAACCATGTCTCAATAGTATTTAGTTAATCAATTTTGAAATTTCGGAGATAATAAATGCGAAGGGCCTCGAACCAGTCTCTCAAGAAAGATTGTTATCGATCGATACGTGACGTCACGCAGTAAACAAATTAAGTTCCTCAATCTGTTTTTAATTGATCACAAAACCGTTTCAACTGAGGAACCACAACCTTCAGTCATTCTGATTCTACCTGAATTGGGTTGGTAGATAGTACTAGAAAACCACATCACAACGCAACTAGAGTCCAATAGTCGAGCTCGACCAAACATTTCTTTCTTTCACTACACGGATAGACCTATAGTCAGGTTCATAGAGCATAGGTTGTGCTAATAATACGGTGTATTACAATGACTGAAATGAAACAAAATCCTCGATAAATCGCCGTGAAAGTTCTATATTTATTGGCTCAGGAGTGGGCTATAAACTCAGTCGCAACCGGATGACGCGAATGACTGCGATCGAGTTTCAGTGTTTGTCGATATTCGTTCGTGGCAACTCTATTCGTGGCAATTACATCAAGCTGGTTTGAAATGGAGTTAGAACTCTAGTTGAACCTTTTCGTTAGATCTCAGTTGTAGAGCATCACATCAATTAAACCAAAGCATACGTTTCTATTTTTACAGGACACTCTTTTGGATCGATCAAAGAAAAAATTAAACAAACAGTTCTTTCGCTTGCTCCCCTCGGTCCCCCTCGACCAAACTATATAAATCGACTGGGTTCATTCGACCACAAAATACAAAGCCTCAATTTCATGTAAAATCTGACTTGTTTGTGTGGGTTCTGTTTGCTTGTTTCCTTTCAAAGCACGTGATTATATACGTTCTTACTGATAAACGGACTGGCACAGAGGAATAAATCTAAATAAAATAAACCATAAAATTAAAATTTTCTTTTAGTAAGAATCTTACCAAACATGGCAAAAATTGTTGGCATTTCAAGGTTTCATTGTTTATTCGTCAGAACGGCTTGAATATAGGTGAGGCAATATTCAAATTACTTCGACACTTCTAGTAGCGTAAAATCCTATTGGCTTCCGTTTTTACAGTCAACCAGTCATAACACTCGTAAAGAAAAGGTATTGTTTGTTTGAATGATTGATTGACAGGAGATGACCGCTGAACATATTGAATTGCAAATTCGCATGCGTATTAGCTTGTAAACTCGGAGGTTCTTTGAAGGAATTGTAATCCTTAAAATACTGCTTGAATATCACGAATTGAAAGTACCGGAATAGTCTTACAAGGAGGGCTGGAATCAAGACCAGAGTCAGTCATAATCACGGTCAGAAAGTGAAACATTACTTCCAAGTTTTAATGAAAGCACGAGCAAGCAAGCGTGACGCTATTGGCCTCAAAGAACCATTCTTCTCCTTGGTGTAGCTGTTGCTGTAGACAAAACTTACAAGTAATAGAGTCAATTACAAACTCTAGAATACAACAGCAGAAAAGGAAATCATCTACTGGATTCATTCTTTATATTTGAAGCTACAAAAAGCTTCAAGACGTGGTTTGAAGTCTAATGTTTTGGTACGGTACTTCGAGTTTGTAGGGTCAACATGAGCTCGGCCAGTTTCACCAAAGGAAACGGTAGCTTTGACAAGATAATTGAAGGCGAAAGCAAAGCTCGGTGAGTTACTAGAATGCACTGTTAATTTATACATTTATTTAAATATTTAAGTTTGCTTCTAGATATTTTTTGCCGTTTGAAAGTAATTCAATTGGTAAAATTTTACTGAAGTTTGGAGACGAAAAATCCAGAAAAACTGAAAAGTTTGTTAATAGTTTTACAATTTTTTGTGTGTGGAAATTTCAATGAAATTTTTCATATAGGTGAACATTTATTTTTATTATAATTAAGCTTCAATGATCCATGACAAATTATTTGGATTCCCTTTGCCTGAGATTCAAATTTGGTGATTGTTTATATTTCTTACTCGCATGTAGCTTTGGTGTCGAGAAACCTGGTATGACCGTGATTCTATCCAATCTAAATTACATAATGTTCTTTGGTTCAATGATATTGCGATAATTATATACTTTAAGTGATTTATTTTCTCGATTTATTTACTGTTTTGTGTTCATTTTGCAAACATTGCCCAACAAGCCCAAACACCCCATAATATTCTTTGCACATGCGCTAAAAGGTCATTGTGATTAGAGAGGGGGACTGGTAATGGTGTTTAATATAATAGAACGAAGTCAACTAAAAATAGCGCAGCTGCTAAAGCAACTAAAGCTCCCTTGTGGGTTTAACTTAACTTCTTACTACGGTAATTGAACTAATTTAATATTAATGCAATAATTATTTTCAAGGAAGTTTTTCGAAATGAATTACAACTCATTCAACTCAGATCTCGCTGTCTTTGAAAAGAAACTTATCTGTTACAGCTCGTGAAAGAGTTATCGGGTTTGGAAAAAATTACTGGAAAGTGGTTGTATAAGTGTTTCTTTACGTTTCTGTGTTCCGAAGAACCATCTTTTTTAATTTCGGTATCTTAGCAATATTGAATAAATTTAGTTGTCACATTGGGTAATTTTAATAACTAAAGCGTCCAATAAGAAACCAGGGCTGAGAAACCATAGAAGACAGTGATCTACGGGGAGCTTGATGAATTGATTTGAAGTACATAAATTGTCGCTGTCACGGGAAAAATCATACAGAGTGTAAATTAAGAAATTGTTTTCATAAGATTATATACTGTCAGTTATTTATTTATTCACAAACCTTCCACTTTCACCAGAATAATAATAAGAGATAAAAACAAAGAGTAAACTGTAAGGGTAATATAATTTTTCTTTTTCGTTATTATATCGAAAGATTGGGAATCATCTTTCAATGAATATACACATATTTCTTTCGTATGGAAATGTTATTGGCTAAGTATTGAAACCAACCATTTGTAGTTTCAGTGATAATGATTCGTTCACGAATTTCTTGATACATACACTGTAGCCTCCCGTTGCTAGGCATCCAAACGATAAGGAAAACTAGCCAAAATAACGTGTCTTTGGATCTCCGGTCTTATCAAGCGTGCGAAATAGAAAAATCGTACAATTACAAATTTTTCCGTACGTACGTACGTATAAAAACGCTACGTCTCTGATAGAGCGTTTTTCGTATGACTGTGGAAGCGGGTATGGGCACGGAACGTACATAGCCGTAATGTTTTATACGTCACGCCACTGACACGTTCATAACACGGCGCGGTCCGTTCGCACTCATACGAAAACTGCTCTAATGATCCACTGCTTGTATTCAATTAAGAAAAAAACAATTTTCCGTGTTCTTAAAGCGAAACTCTGGCGACTCTAGGGGAGGGGGGTGGGGACTGAAAGACGGGAAAGAAGTGCCTGCAACGAAACCCTCGTTTTTCTCATTACACCCGTTATTATTTGTTCACATTGTGAAGTGTGAAAATATGCTACTACCGGAAACTTGACGCTTATTGAAAACCAAGGGTTTCGTTGTAAGCGCTTCTTTCCCAGTAATACACTACGGTCGGAAGGAAGCAATGCCACAGGCGACAAGTAGAACAAAAAGACATTGTTCAGAGTAATCTACATCTTCTTTGTTTTTGTCGTTTTAACAAATCGCGAGCTTCGTTCCCTTCTTTCCCCCTCTTCTCCTCACCCCTTCTCCCCTAGAGGCGTCAGCTACGCAGGCCATTAAAGCGAAACAATGATTCGAAAGATAAACACGAGTCCAATGGCGTGAACTTTGCACTCTCTCTCTCTCTCTCCTTCTATGCTCCGGTATTTTAAGCTTAAAACCGTAAGTACTTCATGGCTGAATGCCATATAGTCGTCTTCCTATAGTCGTCAATATTTCCCTAAACCTAACGCCAATATTTACCCTAAACCTAACCTAAGAGCTACTATGTGGACATTCAGCCATGAAGTATAAACCCTTCAAACCAAACACGTAAGGCCACTGACGATCAAACTATAACCGGACCTCTCGCTTTCCCATTAGTACTTTAACTATCTAGTCCACAGTTGCTCACAACGGAGTGTCCTCTAAATGTGTTCCCCTTCACTTCAATGGAATTTATTATTTACACCCGAGGTACAGAGGTTAATCTCGCCACTTCTCGGTGAGGACCGACGGCCTGGGGTTGGATCGACATCTGCTAAATAGTTCCCTGTTCTCCAAATCCCAAAGAGGTTTCTTCGTAGCGTGAATTTTTAATTCAGGCGTGAAAGACCACAGGAAGCATTTTCGTGTCTCGTGATATCAAAGGAATTCAAGCTTTTCGGTAAACAGCGGGAAAACGTCATAATTGTTGAGAAAACAATATGTTATTAGAGGTCACGAAATTAACACGAAAATATTAGATTTTAACTAAACAAGACGCAAATATGACCGTTTCCTGGACGGCCGACGGCCTGTGTGGAGCTGTAGCCGATTGAACTGTGTCTTTGTGACCGTCTTTGTGACCGTGTTTCTTTCAGTGTCTTGTACGTGACGAAATGAAATTTATAAAAAGGCAATCTTTGTTTATATTCTCAGTATTTGACCCTATCATTTACGAGTTAAATAACACTTTCGTAGAATGTACACAGAATTTACACTGTAAAGTACATTTTTTTCTAGCTATTTTGTAACAAACGGTTCTTATTCTCAGTTGGTGATTCCTTGCTAAATCCCCGCTCGATGTTAAAAAAAAAAATCAACATCACGAGTACTTCCAAACAAAAGACAACCGGAAATCGCGATTCAATTACCAACTGATCTAGAGCTTCACATGGTGGCATCTGAACGTCATCATTGCCTTGTTGCCAAGTAACGATTATGAGCATGCGTTGTAGCGACCTTTCTGTCATTTTGTGTACGAAAAAAAAAGCACGCGCTGTAGCAGCCTTTTTGTCATTTTGTGTACTGAAGACGACGAAAGCCCTTTCCTTACCTCGACGGGCGCATGCGCAGTCGAGGAAAAACTGCGTAAGGATTATATAGTGCAGTTGCACACGTGCATTATATTAAATTGTTTGCTCTTCGTGTTTTTATTTGTCTCGTCACGTAGTCGCGTGACGAGATTAAACTCGGCTGCGAAGGAGATAAAATTTCAGACCAACGTGTGGTTTTTCTCTCACTCAGGCCTTCGAGTGCCGAGGGGGTACTCAACCCCGTTTTGGATAGGGGTGTGCCGCCGGAGCTCTAGAAACCCGACCCTGTTTAAGACACTGAAAAGTGAATAAATCATACCCTGTTCAAGACAAATGAGAAAAAATCGACCCTATTTAAGATACGTAACAGGGTAGTCTCCTTATAATGAGACGAAAAATGGCTACGAAAGAGATAGCAGAGCCGTCAATTACGATATCTCGCACGGTGAGGCGCTTTTTGGAGTATTTTACACAAAAACTTGATATGGCTTGCGATCTCTTTTCAGAATTATAGATCCTGTTTAAGACAATTTTGGGTAAAATGTATACCCTGTTTAAGACAGCAGGACCAAAAACCATACCCTATCCAGCGGAACATACCCATATAGCAAATATATGGGAGTAACCCCCCCCCCCCCCCCCCGGCTTCGAGTCTTGTTATTAGTCGAATTGCCGTACGTAAATTTAACGTAACGGTCATGTTGGCTTTCGTTTATTCTTATGCAACAAAGTGCACAATAGAAAAACGTGGCGTCATATCATTGGCTCCGACTTTAGAATCACGAGGCAATCAACTCCGTGCGTTGGCTCAGACTTCCAAATTCCGAGGTAGACAGCTGATATAGCTGTCATCGATACCAAAAGTCACGATTTGTTTATATCACGTTGAAGCTGATGTAACCGAAAATTTGTAAAAGGTGTTTGGTTTGCAATGTGTTTTCTCTTCTCGGGATGTTCGTAATTTCAGTTGCTATTTAACCAAAGTACAAGCCAGGGGCGTATCCAGAATATTTCAAAGGGGGGTCACACTTTCCATTTTCCACCAAAGGGGGGTCACACTTCCAATTTCTCAATCTTTCTCCAGTCAGATTCTTTTATTTCTATCATCTTTTTGTTTTCAAAGGGGGGTCACGGGCACCCTGGGACCCCCCTGGATACGCCCCTGCAAGCTACCGTTGAAAGTTTTCAAAGGGATTTGGTTTGCAAAGAGGCTTAAAGAAAGCGTATACAATCGAAGATGATTTTAAAGAAGCGCGTGGACGTTTGACGTTGCAAACAGCGACTGGGGCACATTCATAGATAATGAATATCCATATAAACTATTTTAATTCTGAATATCCATATATTGCTAGTGTACCCAGGAGCCATTTCGGTCTCAGCTTCTAGGTTCGATGATTTTGAAAGGGTCAATGTTTGTGCAAATAGCTATATATACAGCTTCCTGGTTCTGTCAAGAGTCATAGAGAGCGCGAAATAATAATAATAAAACATTAATAGTAACAGTACATTCGTGTGGTTGGCACTACAACGCCGCTAAAACTACGGTCATAGGAATCATGAAGGGTAAAGGTAAACTTTATTTAGGCAGGGTGGCCTCACGGCTGGTATCCAGAGGGGCCCTTAGACAGAAAACAATGATGCGTTTACAAACGTTTACAAACGTAAAGGCATACGTGTGGACGGGGCTTAGCGTCATACGATGTAAAAACGTTTTCACTTATTAAATGGCGTTTTTACTTTATTTTTCAGCCAAGATCTAAAATCCAGTTCACTGCCGACCAAAACAGAGGGCCCTCCTGTTCCAATTATTCCCGATGACGACATTGATGACGGCGACGAAAACTTTCCTCTGATCACATCGGTGTTCTCACTCGCGTCTGGTGATGAAAATGACGAAGCGGAAAGCCAAGAAGCCAAAAAGGAAGCAAAGAAAGAGTCTCCAAAGGAAGTGACATCACCGGAAGTGACGTCACCGGAAGTTGGAATAAAATCACCCTGTAGCCCTCCCCAAGAAAATGGTCAAGTCCCTGTAACAGGTGTAAGAGTGAGTACTACGTCTCCAAAAGCAGGTAACGCGCCCTATTATGTAGGAAAAGGGAAGCTTATTTTACCCAAAACGGAAGAAAGTAAATCGAGAACGCCGTCAAAATCAGGTATGACGTTCAGTAAAATGGTGAGCATTCATCCTAATTCCAGCAACGACAGCAATGTAATCAAGAAAGGTAATCTCAACGAAACCTCAACCCAAACCTCAGTGGTTATGACCAGAAATGCAGTTAAGAAGTCTGAGTCGGCTCAAACCTCTCACGTGACCGGAAGTAGCGTAGCAGCACCAATAGCAACTACTTCCGGTGATCCGGGTCCTGTCATGGTAAACCTCTCAGGTACACTTCCATTTCTTAACGTTAAATTAGCAACTACCCAAATCGCGGTGCCGCCGATGAATACTCCTACAAGCAGCTTATCGACTTCAGTGTTGAGCTCGAGTTCTGCACTTGTACAGTTGATCAAAAAAATAACCCCAACCACTACCACCGTCACTCCAAGTCATGGTTCTAACGTCGTGAAAAGTGCCGTCCCAGCTCCTGCGGTAACTTCTCCCAAGAGTAAAGTTCCAATTTCGAACCTCAAATTACAGAAACCACGTCACGTGAACATAGCGCCCGCCCCTACAACCGCCATAAGCACTACTCGTTTAATCATGGTACCTCAAACCGCATCGTCCCCTGTAGCAACAAATCAAGTTGTATCCACGACTCAAGTGGGTAGTAATGTACCACGTGTTGTCATGGTACCCAAACAATCTAGTGCTTCCTCAGTATCGACACCCACGAGCCAAATTATGTACCTCATTGAGAACAAAACCGCTGATGGGAAGACGTTGCGTTTTCTTATTCCCGAAAATGCAAAAATTATTACCAACACCATCGCGACCACCAACAACAACAACACAACTTCTCCCAAAACTCCTGCTGCAGTTACAATTCCTGCTGCTTCTACCACGGCAGCACAACTGATAAAAATCATTCCTAAACCACTGCAAACTACCAATATAGTAACACAGGCACCGAAAGTAGCAGTCGCGGCTGTACCATCTACACCTACAACAGCGACGACGACAGTTATAGGCCATGCAGGGTCACTGACAAATACCGGACCACCTGCCGTAAATACAGGGAACATAACACCACCAGAGTCAACGTCACCTACAATTAACATGACGACCTTGACATCACCGATTAGCGAAGAAGACTCGTTAAACACACCACCTATATCGCCTGCAGATACTGAAGAACCCCCTCCTGCTGACGACTCGATGGATTCCGGTTTGAGTCCACACGAAGCAAGAATCCAGAAACTGAAAGAACTTCTCAAGAAACAAGAGGACGCGGTTGAACGACTCCGAGAAAAAAGAAAGAAGGAAATTGAGGACATTCGAGCTTCCCCTGTTGTGACAAGTACTAACGTAGGAGTAAACAAGAGAGACAGCCCTTTTGCGGTTCCCCTGCCTCCAAAGAAATCCAGGCTGGATCAGAGTAAGCGAAAGATTACTGAAACGAGCACTCAAATATCAAAAGACGGATTCTTACCGAATTCTGAAGACCAACAGTTCGTCAAACTGGTGGGTTTGGAAAAAGTCGTGGATAAGATCAAAGCCAAGAAGATGCTTGAACTGCAACAAAGCAAGTTGTCCAACTAAACTTTCTGTCATGATGGACTTTTGTTAGATTTTTTACGCCAAAAATGTTTTAGTATGCGACTAGAGTGGGTTTTTTTTTCAACTGTTAGAAATCAACGGCTTTCATGTAGTGCGCATGACTGAAGTCTTAATTGCAAGCACTAGCGACATTTGCAAACTTAGCAAAGTATTTATCTTATATATAGGTGTCAGTCTGAGATTGCTGCTACTGTCTATTCCGCGAGTGTAAACCAGGCTTATTGGCGACACGATATATTACCCAGCAATCCAGAGGCGCTTTATAATAGGACAAATAAGCATTCAAGACGAGTAGAAGGCGATGCAAAGGAGAGCAAGAGCGCTTCTGGTCTCTCTTCCAGGCCAATATTGTTCTATTGATAAGATCCGGTAAAGGTCCGATGGTGAACACAACAGCCAGTCAGATATAAGGTCACGATTCTGGCAAATGACGTCAGCTCGAGCATGGAAGTGAGATTCCTAAAGGATTTGACCAGAGGCGCTCTTGCTCTTCTATACATCGCCTTCTGCTCGCCTTGAATGGGTATTTCTCCTATTATATAGCGCCTCTGGATTCCAGGGTATCCCTGTATATATAATCAAGCGGAATAAGTCATAGTGATTTTGTAAATTTACATTCTTTGAAACGTTTTTATTCACATTTTCCTTTTGACCTTTAACTGTGTGCTACTGAACTAGTTTATAATTTAGGTCAACAGAATTGGTATTAGAACACTACAACATGGTTTATATTTTATATAATTTATATGGAATTACTTAGAGGAAATGAAGTAAAGGCTTGATATCCTTTTTTGGGTTGTCAAATGGAAATCATGGCTGGAAAGGCCAATGAGTGTTTTGGAAATCCTTTTGTTTGTGGCTTTGTATGCTTCTGAAGCTAATTGTCTTCTAAAACAAACAAACAATCAAACAAACAATCAATCAAACAAACAAATAATCAAACAATCAAACAATCAAAACGCATACAGACAGACGGAATGAATTGCTGTTTTTTTCTTAAAATCAGAAGTAAGAACATATGTTTGTGATATTGAGGTCGCATTTTAATACTTTCAAATTCTTTCAAATATATGCTCCGAAAAGTAGTGTAGTGCTCCGAAAAACTTTGCAGACTATATACGACTCTCTTTGTGAAAGAGGTAGCCCTAAGCCAGGTTAAAACCGTAATTGAAACCACTTCCGTCCAGCGGTTCGCGCATACTCGTCATGTTATCACTTGCTGTTGTAAATATGCCAACTATTTTTACTATGAGTTTTGCCGTCCTCTTTTGTTGAATTATCCAAAGAATTTCTGGTTGTCACTGTATACAATTACAATTGGTTACGCTTACTTACGCTCACCTATAAGCGCCCTGCTCATGCGCCCTTCTTTCCATTCTAAGTAGCTTTAAATACCCTTAAAACGGAGCAATGATAGAAAGATGGGGGTAAAGAGCGCATCGTCGGCTTCCTAAGAAACCAGCATTCAGCTGAAGGAACTGCCGACGCTAAATATAGTGCTTTACTTTTTTTACCTTCAACTAACCACACAGAGTTGAACATTTGATATTGTGTACAAATACATCCTTTAGCCAAGAGAGCATAAATGTCAAGATCATGAATGTCCCTTTATTGAGCAAAGGCAACGTCGGACTCATCATTCCCGGACGACAGTGAGTGCTGTAACGTGCGTTTTTACAAAATATGAAATCTGTTAAGTTTTTGACTTGTCTTGCCCGCTAGAAAGTGAAATTGAAAGCGTTTTCTCTTTCCCATTCCGATATTTTTGTTTTCCAATATTGCGGCGTTTTGCTCGTTTTATTTATCGAAACATTAGTCTAAGCAACGTAACTGGTGCAAAAATCGTTTTAATCAGTTTAGATGAAGCTTGTCAATCCTTAAAGTCAGTTCTTAAAATGAATTGTGCACCGCGCACTTCTCTGCGCATAGCTCGAAAAGCACTAAATTACGAATTTGTGAACGTTGTCATTCAAATATGAATAAAGGCACGGAAATACTGACAACAAAATTTCGCGCAACATTGTTGCGTTGCAAGTTGCAGAGCAAATGTTGCTCGTATTACACCTCGTGCGCAACAAATTATCCTCGTTGCACAGAGTAGAAGTGGGGATGGCAGGTTATTATCAAGTAGAACTACCAAGAGGCTGGGTCAAGGGTTAAGGGACGTATGAAAAATTTTCACACATTGGTAGGGGTTCTTAAAAATTCTGAGTGAACATTTACAAAATCCACCCCCCCCCCCCCCTTTTCTCCTTCCAATGTGTCTTTATGGAAAAGGAACTCGAGCAAATGTGGGCATCAGAAATTCTTTAGCTTGTACACTTCAGTACTTTTATTAACGTTGCTGCGTGTGACGTCCTTAAAAAGTATGCCGTTGCGCGGTAGAGCCTTTATCATTTGCGAAGGTCACTTTTGTGCTGGAACTTGGTTTGCAGCGTCGAAACTGTTCGTGTATGTGTTAGCTCTACATTCTCCACAATTTGCAAAGAAATACGAGTGATTGAAATTATCTTCCAGCTGCGCTGTATCAACAGTTCTACACATTGCGTTAATTTCTTTTATATTACACGAACAATATCCTATAATACTGAAACCAATGTATTTTGAATGATCGCTGTTTGCTCTCTGGTAGTCCCCCGACAACCTTGATATACTGTAAGTCTATTCATATTTATATTTAAACTGTATGTCTATAGATACTCGGAATAATGGACGGGCTGCCAATTTCTTTCATACTAAGTATTTGGCTGTGTATTAGTGTCATTATGACTATTGACAACCACTGTTCTTCTACAGCAAAAATATCTCGATTTCAGTTTCCTTCCTACAGTGCCATAGATGACCGGGTCAATACATGCCTTGATGAGGACTGGGTAGAATGTCAAAACCGCTGACCCCTGGGGAAATGGGTTTGATGCCAGAACAAACTCGATCAAGAAAAACTGGACATGCTGTGGCAGCATACATAGAGCAAATGTTATCACCATGGTTACGATCACCAAGACAACTCTTTTGTCTCTCTTTTTGCGAGGACTTTGGTTTTGTGGGCTTTCGTAGTGCCTTTCAATCTCAAGTCGAGACCTCCTCAGAAAAAGTGCAAGTTTCAGATAATAGATAGTTGTTACCAAGAATGGCAAGATATACTGAAGTACTATATTGCAACCATAGTATATTCTTCGTTGTATTAACTTGACTTGCTGTCCTTCAATGCATCCCCGTGGAAGTAAGTCTTCTCTAACTGCGACGGGTAAAGTAAGTCCAATGGATGCCACCCATATTATTGCAATACTGCTGATCATCTTTGTAAAAGTTGGTCTAGGCTTGAAAGGGAATGCAATAGCATTGTACTGCTGTATTGATATTCCCATCAAAGTAAAGACGATTCCATACTGGTAGAATATAGTCAAGCTAAAGACAACATGACAAGTGAATATCACTTTACCCATGATGAAGAAAGCCATGGGTGTAAGCGTTAGCAGCATAAAGACATTGATAATGCACAAATGCATGAGAAAGATTTCGTTTGTCCGCAGCTTCTTCAAAGCCTTGAACGCGTCCACGAATACGTAGATATTTCCCGCACATCCAACTAAAAACGCTAGAATGTAAAACGCTAGAGTGTAGTCCACGTTAATCCAGTGCTTTTGCGTGTTTGACTGCGAACGCTTTGTTGGTGTAATATTTGAAGAATTCCTGTTAAAAGAATCGTTGATGTACAATGAATTTAATGTTAAGATAGTTGTGTGAGGAACCGGAATGGCTTTATCATCGTGCAGTGTGCTTAGTATTGTGGAACCTGGACTAACTTGAGTTGTATATAAAGGCATTAGTGATGGACCAACTTGATGTGTATATGAAGGCACTGGTGATGGACCAACTTGATGTGTATATGAAGGCACTGGTGATTTATCTTCGTCAAATCCTATCGACGATACAGGCATTATTTCTGACAAGGTTGGACGAATTTGTGGTTTCCAATCTGTTGTGGGAGTGACATTTGTCACTGAGGAATTGATACTTGACAAATCGTCCAAACCAAGCACTTCTCTAACCACTCTATCATGCGTTAACAAACGTAGTTCTTCAGTAGATTGGAAAATCACCTGCTTTGTCTTTGTTTTGAATATGATTGAGTGTATCCTCGGAAGTTCTAAAATTCGCGTTGCAGTCCCAGAAATCTTCAACGTTTCTTTCGTTACCATCTTCAAGAACTTTCCATCTGAATCGTACTTACCAGGCAAAATATTTTTGCGCGAGCTTGAATTTTGAGGAATCGTCATACTCGGTTTAATTATCTCTTTGTAGTTGAAAGGAAAGCTTGTATTTGATGACTGAGAAGGATTCACTTCGTAAAAGACTGCCATCGCAATTCTTACGACAACGAAGTACCTTACCATAGATGAAAACATTGTTATAAACCCAACATGCAGGCTGTCTCAAATACCTAGCTAAAGCATCCTGTACTACAAATGATATAATGGTATAATGAGATGTTTCCTATTGGTACGTTCGTCCAATCGTTAGCGATCTCTCTTGAAATTCAATTAAAAAGCTTTAATCGTCCCTACAGCGATTTCTATCTTGTTTCCCATAAATCGTCATCTTCATATCAAACGATGATTTTTAATTACATCTTTTGCTCATCTGAAGGACTTCAGGAAGACATATCAGGAAACACTCCTTGATTTTCTTGCATAAGAGATGTGTTGCCGGCTTTGAAGCAGACCACCGCTTTCTTAGTTAAATCTGTTTTATCCTAAATATCAAAATGTCAGAATGAGTTCAATGATAAGAAAATGCTAATTATGCCAACATTTATGTAATTTCTGTTTCGTATTAAGTTTATCTGCATGGCGCTTTTCACGATGTCCTGTAATTTCTGCTTCGCACGATGTCTTGCGCTCCTTCTACTGTACAACGTATTCAAAACGAATACACTGTTTTTTCCTTCAATCTTGACTCCTCAATCTAGACCACTATGCACTAGAACTGTAAATTTTGTGTACCATCTTGTGTACTCAGCTTCAATAAAATATACATATTACACTTTGGATTCTAACTGCTGCTTGCTTGATAATTGCACTTTTTTGGCTTTGCATTGATAGAAGATTGCGTGAAAAAGTTTTTAACGATTCATATGTTAAGTTTTTATTACCTGTAGCCAGGTATGGCAAGAAACCAATCGAAATAACAGATCTAATATTCTGCGCTAGTTTAAGATTCTCCGAAGAAGGCGTTCACTATTTGGTAAAGTCAGCTTGTTGGTCGATTTTGGATTCACTAATTCTTACACTAGCGCGTGTTTTCTCTTGGAAATGAAAGTAGAATTCTGTCATAGAATTCTACTATTTCTATTCTATTTCTTAAAATTTCTACGGACTTTACATATAAATCACTATAATTTTGTCAATTTCTACGGTAGAAATTAACAAAATGATAGTGGTTCATATGTAAAGTCTGCCTGTAGATATGTCAAGAAATAGCACAAGTCATCGAAAAAAGAGATCTAATAGCCCGCGCTAGTTTTTGAGGACCTCGGAAAAAGTGTTTTTTATTTGCTAAAGTCGACTTGTTAGGCCTATTATATTCTAACACCTTTTGGCTTATGTTTGCTTTTCTTGGAAATGAAAGTAGAAATGTTATTCCCTGTGATATCATATTGACAATCAGCTCAATCTTCAGGACTTACCATATGAAAACAATAATACTTCATTGGTTTTGCAATCAACGTACGTACAAAAAGATGACACTATATTACATTTCTTGACTGAGCAAGTCATTTTTTTGCGTTTGAATTGATGGTAGATGACAAACACACCCTGGACTGAGGTCGCACAAATATAAAATTATTAAGAACAAAAAGATGACACTATGTTACATTTCTTGACTGAACAAATCATTTTTTCGTGTTTGAATTGATGGTAGATGACAAACACACCTTATGTTTGTTTTGACAATGCTGGACTGAGATCGCACAAATATAAAATCATTAAGGATTCGACACGAGATGTAATCTGTAAGGTGCATCGTACATCCCTACACATCCTACATTTTTACATGTTAAGCTGCAGCGGCATAAATATGAAGCTAGAGTTTTCTAAAAAATATTCTAGAATGCATGAAATAAAAAATAAACACAACACTACAGCTGATGAAACGTAATTACAAGAAAATTCTAATATCCTACATTAGAGTTTATTCAAAAAGGTGTTACCTCGAAATTATTCGGAAATGAAGTAAAAAACACTGTTGGATTAAGGTGTTTCAAAGTAGTTGTTGACGCGCTACACCTCTCATTCTAAATTCGCGATTTCATGGACTTCTTCTCGTCGGATCAAAATATCCTTTGGACCAATTATCAAGCAAAGGTTGAATGTTTGAATGATAGTAATTTTAAGTCAATCTGTGTTTTTACAGCAAAGATAATCAATGATCGTTTAAATCAGTCTTTCTAAAATATCTCCCGTTTACGATGAGCTTTTGAAAAACAAAAACATAGGCCTAAAACTTGACATTCATGCACACATACTTATAGTAAAATCAGAGAGTTTAAACAGAGCGATTTTGAGTACTAGACGCAAACATTTTTTATGCGTATTTTGCGTCGCAAAAACGAAGGTATAGCTTGTCATGCAGAAAAGAAATACTCGGCGCTCAAACATATGCGCCAAAATACTGAAAACATGTTGCTATATTGTAGTTCTTTCTCTCTGGTAAATTGCACTGGTTTAAGTGTTCATTTGGCGGAGTTATGATTTTTCTTCTGATAGTATGTGGGATTCACTAACTGCGACAATTTTAACTTTCAAGCGGCGTAAGACATATCTCTTCAAGTCTTTACTGTTTAGAGCCCCGAAAATCACGGATATACTTACTCAAAGTATCATAAAACACGCAGCAGAAATTTATTAAATTTGATGTAAAGCAACATTTTTAAATTTCACTTTAATACAGCTAGTGCTTCAAACGCGCCGGAGTAGAATCAAACCCGTGTGTACAAATGCATGACGATGGCGTGATGCTTGCTAATTATGTCACGCTACATTTCTTCGCGCCCGTTACGACGCATTTGCATATAGTGCCTTTACACTTCATTTCGATGCAATGCCTGCAACTAAAAGTTCGAGAAGTAAGAAAAACCGTAGACTTGCTGCACATTTGGCAAGAGAAAAAAGATGGGAGAATGTTTTGGACTGTGGCGCGGATGCGGAAGAATGTTGCACGGAGCCTCCAGTGCTACGTTCCTAATTCCCACAGGAAAACGTAGAAGGGAATTACATTGTAAATTTGAAAGTACTGTCAGAAGGCCTCAAATTGCCCCTAATTGTCTCGCCTTTGACTTCACCTCTTATAATTTTACATTTTAAAATTTCGTACAATTATGCTATTTTATTGGAGGAGCCGCAACTAATTTTTCCAATTTCGAGTTTTGTGTGATCCTTTCAGTATAGTTCCTAGTTCAAATAAAACCACGGTATGCAAATGCGTCGTAACACGGGTGCGAAGGAATGTAGCGTGACATAATTAGCAAGCATCACACCATCGTCATGCATTTGTACACACGGGTTTGATTCTACCCCGGCGCGTTTGAAGCACTAGCTGTATTAAAGTGAAATTTAAAAATGTTGCTTTAAATACCGTCAAATTTAATAAATTTCTGCTGCGTGTTTTATGATACTTTGAGTAAGTATATCCGTGATTTTGGGCTCTAAACAGTGATGACTTGAAGAGATATCTCTTACGCCGCTTGAAAGTTAAAATTGTCGCAGTTAGTGAATCCCACATACTATCAGAAGAAAAATCATAACTCCGCCAAATGAACACTTAAACCAGTGCAATTTACCAGAGAGAAAGAACTACAATATAGCAACGTGTTTTCAGTATTTTGGCGCATATGTTTGAGCGCCGAGTATTTCTTTTCTGCATGACAAGCTATACCTTCGTTTTTGCGACGCAAAATACGCATAAAAAATGTTTGCGTCTAGTACTCGAAATCGCTCTGTTTAAACTCTCTGATTTTACTATAAGTATGTGTGCATGAATGTGAAGTTTTAGGCCTATGTTTTTGTTTTTCAAAAGCTCATCGTAAACGGGAGATATTATAGAAAGACTGATTTAAACGATCATTGATTATCTTTGCTGTAAAAACACAGATTGACTTAAAATTACTATCATTCAAACATTCAACCTTTGCTTGATAATTGGTCCAAAGGATATTTTGATCCGACGAGAAGAAGTCCATGAAATCGCGAATTTAGAATGAGAGGTGTAGCGCGTCAACAACTACTTTGAAACACCTTAAAGGATTTCTGATGTGTGAAAAATCACTTAGCAACGTCAACATTAATAGTGGAATTATAATATTTTAAACAGGGACGATACAGGGGGTCTAGTTATTGGTTGAGATTTTTCTACCTTCGAATCGAATCATCATCGACATCAGCAAAAACGTCTGCGCATGCTCGTAGTCACGTCTTCGCGCTTTTGTAAACTTATGCAAATTTCGCTTTTACGCTTGCCTTCAACAATGGTTTTCTCAAAATGTCAAAACTCAGTGAGCCAGATCTTGAAACTTAGATCCAGTATTCGTCTCCATTAACGCAATATCTTCGACTCACAAAAATATACAAAATACATTTTCTGTATACTCCGAACAAGAATACGAACATTTTATTTCAAGCTAAAATTTATACAGTTTTTTAGAGAACTTCCTAATTTGCACGCATGCGCAGACGTTTTTCGCTAGTGTCATCATCATCAACATTCGAATCTTTTTGGTCGAAGCTTTCAAGCTTAGCATGCATGTCTATCAGTTCATAAATTCTAATCACATAATTTTTATATACGCTTAAAAAGTGCTGAGCTCAATTAGATTAACATATATAAAAATTCGAAAGATATTACTGCACAGCTTTTGAGGTACTTTGCGTTAAAGATGTAAAAATTTCCTTTTAGACAACACTAGCCTGTTGTTCAATATCAACTTCGTCGGTACCCAAGGCCATTCGCGTGACAGAAGAAGAAGAAAAAAGCACTCGGACGGACAGGTGTCCGTGTTGAAGTCAGAGAACTCAGTAAAATATTAACCGTACAAATCAATGTGACTTTTATCATTTAATTAATGCCGCTTGTATGAAGTAAAACACGTGGTCAGGATGTGTAGCTTAGGGCAGTCATTGATGTGGCTTTTGCTCTAGATTCTTTCATCTATAGATAGGGATGAAGATCTTTTGTGCTTTTTTCGTGGTTTGGATTCACCACTTGTGGCTTGTAACTTGGGGGGTCTCCAAAAAAGGCATAAGCAAAACAAACTACTTTTTTATTTTCTCTGTAATGGCGTTGCGAAACAATGAACTGTCGCAGTGTGTAACATATCCTGCATCGCGCAACATCAATTTGACATATGTTAATATATTTTTATATATTATATTATATTATTATTTATATCTTTTTTTATTTTGTATTATTTATATTTATTATTTATATTTATATTATTTATCGTTTTTATATTTATTATTTATATATAGATAAGTGATAACTCCACGTTAAAAAAAAACATCAACCACTACAGAAAAATCTGAGTCCCGGTTGTGTTTTTTACTCGGGCTACCTGTGGTAGCTCGAGTCTAGGTCAGTTTACCTTTTCGGTCTATCAAGGTCGCAAATCGGCAAATTACCCAGAATCCTGTGGTTACCGCTGTCATGAAAACGAGGCTACGCACAAGGTCTGTATAATCAACATTCGTCGCACTCCATCTTGTTTAACTATCACTTACCCATTCAATTTATATGTATCTTTACCATTTCTTTGTATTATTTATATTTATTTTATATTTATTTTTTATTGTATTATTATTTATATTTATTTTTTCCTCGTCGAGTGTGTGAGTGTGAGTATTCTTAGACAGACCACATTGGAGAAAAGACTGTGTCTTTATGTGAAGTCCAAATAAAGTTATATTATTAAATTCAACCCCCCCCCTGTGTACCCCCCCTGCAACCGTTAATGCATCTTTTTTCGCAACAGCGCGCGCCATTTAAATAATAATGTAACAGATATATGAAGCTAAGAATTTTTTTTCTCTACTCACACAGTCCTTACTACTTGTAATCTTCTAGACATCGCGCTCTCAATTCATCAGTTCGTTTTTGATGAATCCCGAGGGAAATAAACCGGGGAACCGGCCGGGGAAAATTGAAGCCTGCGTGTAAGCAAGGACGAGAACAAACTAACAACTCTCAACCACAGAAACGAGAGATCTAACAACTTGGTCATCCTCGCTCTCTGTTAAGTCTATTTAACATTCAATATTCCTAAATCGAGTTGGTGCTCATTTTGACGCGACGTTTCTAGACGTAACTTAGCTTACTGGTCCGTATTACGTACGTTGAGAACTAAGGAGATTTTGACACAGCCCTTTTTCACAGCCCTTTGACATAGCCCTTTTTCTCATGAAATTTTAGAGATTTTTTCTTGTTCACACTTAAATATTGGTGTTAAATAAAGAAATGAATGAATGAATGAATAAATATATAAATAAATAACTTTATAAGTGTTCATGTCTTCTGGCGCTTGCGCACTCACTACCTCTATATTGAATATTTTACAAACATCACTCGACTCATGTTGATTTTGAATTTGTGGCTCGTCAGTGTAGGCTAACGTCAAATTCAAATGCGCATGGCAAACTTGAGTAAAACTGCTGATAGTTGTTACAGAGAGATCCGACAGAATTAACGTATAATATGCATGCAAGCTATTGACAGCTAAAAGACCAGGATTACAACAGTTACACTAGTAAATGAGACAAAATACTTCAAAAATTTAACATATTGATTTATTATCTTTCTTACAATCGCAATTTAATGACTTATGCTGCAACATTCTGTCAGGTATTTATACTCAACAGACTCATGACTAAATATTAGTAGCACTTTAGTTTATAAAATATGACCTACAGGGCTTATCTTGATTGACAACGAAATTGTATAACTTTAGGGAAACGTTTTAGTTTGCCATCGCATTATATTTGCCTGGTGATATAGACTAGCTCAAAAGAAAATGGAGTCACCAGCCTAATACTTTTGTTTTAGGATTGATAAAACGCCATCAAGCATAGGAAAACATTAATCATTTTTCACATTTGGTAAGAATAAATGATGATTATCTGTTTTATGAAGAGCTTAATAGTCATTTCATCTTGTACATTCTGATCATAATCTTCAGTTAATGGGTTTATGGTTAATGAATAGCGAATCGTATAATGTATAAATGTAGAATGTTAATAGAAAATAAAGTAAGAGAAAGATTCCCCGTACTCCATCATGAGCACTCTTTGGTGCAATAGTCCAGTTTTCGTTTGCTAGAGACCGCTGTGCGTCTTGACAGAAGGCGCATTTATGCCGGGTTAGCTTCGTATTCAAGAAAGACCCATGGGATCAAAAACGATTTTTGTATTGTTCATTGTCAATTTATTTTAACTGGTATTTTTGAATAATTTTCCTTGACTCGAACTAGCTAACCCTGCATTTGTGCTTCTGCTGTCTAATTTTGCAGCGGCGGCATCAAAACACGAACAAGGTCTATTTTTGAAATCAAGATGAGGTTTCTTTATCTGTGTTTGCGCGACCACTAAACCTCCATCGCCTCCATATTACAAGAGCTCCAGCTTTGTAAGTTAATAATGGGAATTCGTCGAGGGAGCCACCCTTGAAATATGATGATTTGACCATCGAGGTTCTCCCAAAATAAATAAGAGTTGAAAATAGCATCAAACAGTACTTATGATGGTTGGAGAATTGAACCTAATGATAATTTCTTCTCTTTTTCTCTTGAGTATATGTAGTTCCTCGACGGCGCGTAAGAAAAGGGCTTGACAAAACGCAAAAAGGCTGTTAAAAAGCATGCTAATAATCGTTACTTGGCAACAGAGCAATGATGACGTTCACATGCCACTTGTGAAACTCTAATTTGATTATTAAACCTAATACTTTGAATTTCTAAAGCCTAATTGTTCTCTGTACGTTGCTGTACATTCCATATCTTTTACCGTCACTTGCACCTCGCTGTATCATTGTTGTAGGCAGAGCAAGCATTAAGATGCCCATTAAGCAACACAGAGAACCAAAGATTTTCCCAACCACTGTAACTGGAACAATGTCGCCGTACCTAATGGAATATAACAACACGGTAATAAGATATTACAAATAGGAAAGTATTCAACGTAGGTGTGTTCTTTTATCAAGAGGTTTTCTTTCCAGGGAATTGACAAAATGTTCCATCTAACTCGATCAATTCCTTAAAGAATACTCGATCCTGTTTCATGTACCTAACTTAATTACCCTGAACTGATTGTGAACACCCATTATTGAAGCAGACCAAAGGTGGTTCTGCCACCAGATCGGTGGTCAGCTGACATCACACAATGTCGATGCAAGCACTTGTTGGATATCCACGTGATACAATCAAACCTCCCCTAACGACCACCTCTCCACAACGGCCAGTATCTTGTGTCCTCACCATCGATCAAATCTATACATTTACTCTATATTAAAACCTCTGTACAACGACCACCTCTTCACAACGGCCAACATCTTCTATCGGCACCATCGATCCATACATTTATTCTGTATTAAAACCTCTGTACAACGACCACCTCTCTACAACGGCCAACATCTTTTATCCTCACCATCGATCCGATCCATATATTTACTCTATATTGAAACCTCTGTACAACGACCACCTCTCCACAACGGCCAGCACCTTCTATCGGCACCATCGATCCATATACACTAATACATTTATTCTGTATTAAAACCTCTGTAAAACGACCATCTCTCCACTATGGCTACCCAAGAGGTCCGTTGTGGAGAGGTTCGGCTACATTATCATGGTCACACGATATTGTGGTAGCACCAAAGAATACGAATGTATGTAGATTTAATATATATTATTCCAGTAGTAAAATTTCAAAAAAGTCATCATAATTTATTATATCATTGTTCTTTTGGTTTTTAAGGAAAATCTAATACCGACTCGGTGAAAATATTGGTAATGGTTCTGATGATAAATGCACAATTTCCATAAACCACATCTTTGCCAACCAAACTGATCACCCGTTACAAACTTTTATATCATTCAACGTTTGACACTACTACTTTTGTAAGTAAGTAGCCATGTATGTATGTGTTATATCTGTTATTCTTGGGGTGCATGTGACGTCACGGCAGCCATCTTGGTTGACCTTCAACAAAAGATTTCTCATTAGCGTTTATTGTTTGGTCATCCAACATGGCTACCGCTTCATTGTCTTTGAATTCCCAAAGGTATGGATGCACCCCAGCAATATGTGAGTAGATAAATCTGAATAGAGGGATTTCACGGCAGCCATGTTCGTGGTCAAAATAAGAGAGCTTTTTTCCCAAGAGAAATGAAATCTTTTCTAACTCAAAAACGTTCTATTGTACTTGCCCACAAACATGGCTGCCATGAAATCCCTCTATACCTATAATGCATCAAATAGTTGCAGTGGAAAATCACTGGTCAATCAAAAATATTTCAAAGACTCCTGATTTCAGCTTGTGGTTCGTTGGGTTTCAAAACTTATCTGACTGAATGCATCGAGTTGGGAGTGTATAAGGTCAAAATAATAGAGCTTTTTTTCCCAAGAGAAATGAAATCTTTTCTAACTCAAAAACTTTCTATTGTACTTGCCCACAAACATGGCTGCCATGAAATCCCTCTATACCTATAATGCATGAAATTGTTGCAGTGGAAAATCACTGGTCAATCAAAAATATTTCAAAGACTCCTGATTTCAGCCTGTGGTTCGTTGGGTTTCAAAACTTATCTGACTGAATGCATCGAGTTGGGAGTGTATAAGTTATTAATGTGTTGGACAATAGAGGAAAGGAATCTCATACTCACCCTAGGGTCATCATAGTAACGATCGTATACCACATTGTATTTGGAATACTCGAAAAGTCACTTTTTTGATCGTTATATTCAATATAGAACATTATCGTCGAAAACATCACATTTGCCAGAAAAAATCCAAAGAACAGAAATCCAAGGTCCACAAAAGCAACTTTGAGCATATGTCCTACAACGCGCATGTGTCGAAAATGTCTTGAAAGTTTGAGCATGCGTATTATACGCAGTACTCTGAAGATGCCTAAAAGGTTTCCTACATTCTTGGTGTCATTGTCTGTTGCTAGATTGGTGAGAATGAGGTCTACATAGAACGGCATAAAAGCCAGCATATCAATCACACTAAGTTTACTAATCAAGAATTTTAAACGACTTGCTGAAGCGTAGAGTCTTAAAATATATTCCAACGTAAAAATACCAATACAAAATGACTCCGCGATTTCAAACAGCTCAGGAAACTTATCTTGAAATCTAAGCCCTTCTTCATAATATACAGTTTCCAATACCGTGAAGAATGTACTCAGGCATATGATTAAAGCAATGAACACTTGAATGGCTTTACCAAAACTTGACGTCTCACCAGCCTCTAAAAGTACCCATAAATGTTTTCGTCTTGTTACAGGTGTTTCGTTAATCGAGCAGGTTTTTTTCTTTTTTCTGATAGAAACCTTTTGATCGTCCTCCCAACAACAAGGCTCAATTTCGGACGAACAAATCCCAAAAAAATCGAGCTCATCTTTGAACGCGCTGTTACAGTCTTCTGATGAAGCATGAAGTTTCCCAACACGGTAGAAATTTAGAATATATCTAAACATGTGAGGATCGCGGTCAAGGAAATATTCTTGGTATTTCTTGTCAAAGTATACAGACAACATTTCACTTCCAAGAAGAGTCTTTGGATATTTTTTCAGTGTGCTTTCCCAAGTCACAAATCGACGACCACTAACATTAAGAGTAATCAATTTGTCATCATCTTTTGCTTTTGAATCACAGGATTTTCTTTGTCGTTTGTATTGCAATGTCATTGATTTTCGATCAGATTCCTTTGATTGGAATCGCCTGGTGCATTTGGTTTTGGAAAGAGTCTTTTCTTTTTTGTTATGATCCGTCGTGAACTTCGCTAGTACAAACTTGGGAGATGCCTCTGTGGATACGATATAAACAGCAATTGTCAGTAATAATTAGTGGTCAATAAGCTAGAGTCATATCTTCACTCAATACGAGTAGTATAGAATGGGTACATTGTGGATATATAATATGCATATATAGCGTGGATTGTTTTTCTCCGTTTTTGAGACAAGTCATACATTTTCATTAATGAGACCTCAAGACAAATACATAGATTTTTTTCAGTAATTGCCGCTATTCTACACAACAGCTTACCACCATGCTATACCATCTTGTCGACTCGATTTTCCCCTATCATTTGTGTGGTTAGACTTAATTAAGAGGACCAGTGGTTTCTACCAAAAGTTTTCACTTTATCACAGAAGAAAATTCACCCCAAGACGTTTATCGCCAACGGTAATAAATGTAATATAACTAGCTTGAGCCAGTTGTCTACCGTGTGATTGGATCGACGGTTTGTTTCTGATTGGATTGATTTATGGTATGGAGACAATAATGGAAAAAGGACAAACCCACTTCGCATGTTAATTACCACAAAATTACAAACTCAATACATGAATGTCTACGAAAGAATTATGGAAAAAGAACAGTGTCCACTCCACATTTCTTCCAGAAAATTAGGAACTGATCAATTTTTGTCTTGCCGGAGGCATAACGAAGTGTAAGAGTTAAAGCCATGAGTCAATATATGACTCTTTGGAATGAGTATACAAACTCCATCTAATGTCTTATGGCATTAATCGATCGATCGTGACATTTTTTGGTGGCCTTCTTTAAATGAAGTATATACTGCTAAAATCTCTACATAGTCATGAAATGATCGAGCCGGTGTTGTTGTTCATATAATACTGCCGCGTTTTGTGAATCACACCACAATTTTAGCCGACGGTAATGACAAAAGATAAGCACACAAAACGCAATTTAGGTGTTAAAATGCGTGATAAAATATCTCGTGATATTAAAACTGGGAAATGGAATGACACGAAATTCATACTCGTCAGTGTTTGATACTCAAAGGAGTGTTTGATGCATCAAAAAAGATGCATCGTGTTCACTTTAGGTAATGGCGATCATTATATAGATATATATCGGCCCTGTCTCGGCCGAGTTTCGGTCCATTATCGGTGTAGTCGCGGTAATACATCGTATTAGCATCATCGTTTTCAAATTTACCCGGATTAGCATGAACCACAAATTTAAAATCGTTTTTAATATAAATGAATCAGACGAACCATTAAAAGGTAAAGGCAAAGCACTATATTTAGCGTCGGTAGTTCCTTCAGCTGAACGCTGGTCTCCTATAGGAAGCCGACGGTGCCCTTTTTGCCCCCTCTTTCCATCAGTGCTTCGTTTTAAGGGCATTTAAAGCGAATTAAAACTACAAGGGATGGATATAAGTCGAAATAAGTGTGAGGTGATCCGATAGAGAATTGAACTCGAGACCTCTCCCATCAGTAAGCCGCGCATGCGCACTAACCAACTGAGCTACAACTGCTCTATTAATAACTGATTCAACACACTGAAATTGTATGTTAATGAAACAATATAAAACATGAAAACTGCGACGTCTGAGATAATACTAATTTGTCAGTCCCGATATAGATGAGCAGTACCTACAAATGCTTGGAAGGCGTGAGGTTTCTGGCGACTAGATTATTCATCAGGCTTGCCTTTGGTTATGGTCATTTAGCTTTATCATGAATCATTAATGTATTTCAGTACTTCTTCATTAAAGAGATAAAGAAGTCAAAACTTGAGTTTAAAATGTGTTACAAGTATTTCATTCAAAAACCCATTAGCTTCCAAAACACTTAAACTAATGGGTTGATTTTGTTTGTGGTAATTCGCAAAAATTCTAAAATTGTATTCTCTTGATACCTAGGCCGAACGTATTCGGACGGCTGCACTGAGTGGTGGTTTTCCTTAGATAAGCTGGCGTTAATGGGTAAATTTCCTTCCAAATAAGTCTCCCCTCCCCCCCAAAAAAGAATCCGTTTTAAAATATGTTTCTCAATAAGGATGTTCATCGGATCATAATATTGACCAATAGTAGTACACTTTAAAGGTGGCTCGACTGGGTTTTGTTTGAGGCGCACCTTCGCTGTTTGATCACAAAATGCGTCGCGGCAAAAACACTAATTTCAAAAAAATTCCACAGCAAATCTAGAGATAGATTAAAGTTTCTTTTGACGTTTAAATCATTTTGATCGGAGTTTTCAATAATTTATAGTGGCGGCATGGCGATTTTCATAAACCTGATTTTTGGGAAAAACTAGAGTTTTGTTAAAACCGCATTTATTGTTTCATAAAATTTAGATCACGTATATGAAAATCGCCATGCCGCCACTATAAATTCTGATTGAAAACTCCGATCAAAATAATTTAAACGTCAAAAGAAACTTTAATCTATCCCTAGATTTGCTGTGGAAATTTTTTTGAAAAATTTCAACCAAAACAACCAATCAACGGTCGTAAGCGACTTTTCTATTGGAGCGGCTAACGTCAGTCAACTGGCGCAGTGTTCCGGAGGTTTGGGGAGCGATTACTAACGAACCGTAACGCGACCTATAAATCTCTGGCACCTATGGTAAACTTTTGTCGTCCAAGACAAAAAATTGCCAATATAGAATACTGTCCTGGCCTGTCATTGAAAACAAGAAGCTATTTGCTTACATCCGGCCCAAAACTGATATAACAAACGATAATAAAAACTATGTAACAATATCATTATATAGTCTCAGTATAATTGTCATTTGTAAATTCGGGATATAATGGGAGTATCAGTTTTCACTACCTATAGATGTTTCTATTTAGAAACTTTTCGAAGTTCATGGAACATCAAATTTAATTTTGAAATTTGCTTATTAAGTATAGCGTGTTAAACCTTCAGATGGAGTTGTCTTTTATATTTCAACTTGTAATGAAAATTATCTTAGGCCCTGTTTATACAAAGACAAATTGTCCTTAGTAGCAGGGATAACTCTTTTGCTTTGTTTTCTCTGGGATCACTGAAAACACTGAAAAGGCTTATCCCGGTTACCAGGGACAATTTACCTTCATATCAAGCGTATGAACAAAAAATAATGGTTACAAAGAGAGAAATTGACGGATGATTATTCATATTCGCATGATAATGTCTTTTGTAACTACAATATAGCTTTCTAGCTCGAGCAATCTGTACCGTTTCAACTCCTGAAAGACATCACTTTAGCAGTTAGATAATATCTAAATTAGACTTGCCTGCAATGAATTGTTCTTTATGCCTTTTCTATGTGCAAAACTAGGTAGTTGTGTGTTTAAGTTAAATACTTTCCGCGTCACAGCTAGCTCTACGTACGAACAAGCAGGTTACTAATCAAACAGAGAAGTGAAATCTGATCACAACAAATATTGTTGGTTGATGGCCCATCTGACAAAAAAAAAGTCCTTCACAAATTTAAAATTCATTTCAGAAATTATGAAATCTATACTTCCTCAACTTTGGCCTCATTAAGTTTGACACTAAGATAAACATATTAAATTAGCTTTGAAATAAGTAACAATTTAGGTCCTTATTTGTGTATGGGTTGTTAACAAGCAAAACAACTTCAGGAAATGACCATGAGAAAATATATCTGTATGTTGCATAATTTCTCTGGGTGCTTATTAGTTAACCTTACGTAAAATAATAATTGGGCTTAAATTATTCTCTAGAATCAAAAGAGAGAAGCGGTAGCCATGATTTTGGATGAACTAACGAACAACGAACACGAATGAGAAATTTTTTATTCTTTTTTTCCAAGATGGCTGCCGTCGGTGACGTCACTTTCAACCAGCAATATTAGAAAAAAATTCCAATTTCTTCGCGATCGACTCACTTGCTTTAAATAATATATTTAGTAAAAGGAACTTGATTACAGTGGAAGGGGCACCGTATGTAACCACATAATTGTATAGTCGCCTATAAATAGGTCGAAAGTACTTCCTTAGCCGGCCAAGTTGATAAATGTCAGTAATTTTTTCCCCCCACATAATTGCAGTTGCCTATTTGCCTATAAATAGCTCGAAAGCACTTCCTTAGCCGGCCAAGTCGATAAATGTAATTTTTTTCGAAACCACTTCCTTGGTAACCGGCTAAGTCATAAAATGCAATTTTCTCGTCGTACGTCACAAAATGCAGTCAAGTCTCTACAGCGCATGCTCAGCGGAGGAGTATTGAAAGCCTGAATAGTGAACGCTCGTCTTGTTTAGAGAAAACTAATTAGATGTAAAAAATACAAAAGACATTACCTCAACCACCAATTGTGTTGTCTATTCATCATATCAACCCAATCGTCGTATGTACTATATATATATTTACAGGAGATACAGTAAAAACACGCATATAAGAACCAGTGGATTAAGAACCATTAGGCTAAAATTTGCTTTTTAAGCACCCATTAAACAAGAACCAGACATACATTTTATATAAAACCACTTTAGCCTAACCTCGAAAAACAGTGGTTCTTATATGCGGGTTTTTACTGTACAGCGATTTCCACTTGAGCGTGTTGCTCGCCGATTTTTATCGATTTTAAAACGTTCAACAATTGGCGTGGTTGTCCCTCCCTACAGTGATCATTCATCAAACGAACGAGTGACGCTGAGCTTACCTGATAGACATATATTTAACAGCTCAATCACGTTTTCTGTTGAACGTTTCGAAATGGACAAAATCCGCGGCGCCTCACGCACAAGTGGCCGAAATCGCTGTAACATTACATCTTACGCTGTAACTGTATTATAACTATTCAAATTCCTTCCGATGATCTCATAGTACTTAAAACCTTATGTATAGTTAATGAATGGGAATTATAAAACAATGTACGATACAACCGCAAGATGTCGTGATAGAGAAAAAGTTATATATATTTCCTTGCGTTTTAGCTATTAACATGTAACAGCTGTTGTCGCAGCAACTAACTAATGAGAACATTATTGGATATGATCGAATTCGAACATTTTCTATTATCGAAAATTTTCTATTTATATGTAGATTAATACAGTCAGAGTAATACAGATTTTTGGCACGCTACTAGTTATGGAAGTCATGATCACCATGGGACATCTGTATTACCTTCTGTCGAGAAGTAAACAATTCTGTTCCAAGATTAAAATTGGTAATGAATAGAAATTAGAAAACGAAATGCATGTTACGTTGTAGCCGCACGATATCATGATGCAAAAGTTATTCTTCTGTGGCTATTGCGTTTTCGCTGCTGACACGTATATACCAGTTGGCGTCATAATTCACATGCAGCAAAGTTATGCACATTTTTTAGCACGCTACCATATAGTTATGATAATAGACGTCAGATGATCAATTTGGACATTTGTGCTACCTTTTGTATAGAGAGGTAATTTCGTTCCAAGATTAATATTGTTAATGTAAATAGAAACTATAAAACGACAATGAACGTTGCAACCACAGGATGTCGTGATGATAAAAATATTTTCCTGTGGCCGTTGTGTTTTCGCTGTTGTTACAGCAAACTGACGAGAACATCTTTGAATACAAAATCTTACCAATTAGAACAATTTCTGATCGCATGTACATACTAAAATTAAGTTTACAGTACGTTCAGATAGCATGCTGCTTCTTATATCACTGGTAAACAACTTACAACTTCCTATGATAAAGAAGTGAACGACTTCATCCCAAGCTCGAACTGACTGATATTTGTTGCTTTGAAGACAACTCGGCACTAATTCGAAGTTTTTCTTTGAAGAAGAATTCCCACCACTGATAATTCCTAAAGGCAAACGCACCAATACTGTTTGTACATAAATACTGGGAGCACGTTTAAAAATGTACAGTTGCCAAATCTGTAAGCTACTGGCAGCTGTTTTAGAAATGTCACTTGAAGTAATTATCAAACCCCATTTTAGGATCATCTGATCTATCTCTTGAGAATATCACAAAAAAAGATCTTGTTTACGGACCAAATTTGCGGGCGGAACACGTAAACAATGTCACTAGCTTTGAACGCCCCACAAGGAAGATCGAAGAACTAATCCCGCTTAGTCACCTGCTAAACCTAATTGGCGTTTTTTCAGAAGATCAGATATTTACAGCCAACGATGTTCACTGCTTACACAATTAAGAACTGTCTTGCTGGTACGTTTATTTGATGTATGTTTAATTATTTTAAAGCCGAGGAAGCGTCAGTTTATGTATATTGAACTTTTTGAATTTGAAGTCGGCGTAGCTAATATAGAGGTCTCTCAAACTTGATTTACATGGATTTAGTCGTTTATTCATTTATAATATACTGAGAGATTCAATTCGAAGAGAAATCATATGTAAACAAACACTATTGTAGTGGTCTGGTTTTTAAGACAATAACATAAACATGTGGAAAAACCGTGTTTATATGTTGAATTTTTTGCAGTTAAAATGAGTCTTAGCTGATGAAGGTATCTCGAACTCTGTCACATGTTATTGTATGAGGATATAAATTCAAAGATAAAATTATATAAAGGTGTCAATAAAAGTGGCAATAATACGTACAGGTGTTCTATTTTGGGGAGGACAAATAACATAAAAATATGTATAAAGGCAGAGGTTGTTTACATAATGAGTTCAGTTGTCGCATTCGGCATCGTAGCTGAAATTTGGATAATACTATGTCCATCATATATCCATGACAAGCAATTAAATTAGTCGAAGAAAATTTCTAAATAAGGTAACAATATCACTGAAATTCTTTATTCTCCTAGAAAAATGATAGATATTGAAATAGTGGTTGGGGGTCAAACGAAAAGTACAGGAATTTTGGCTACAATTAAGATGTGAAGCTGTTTCGAGTTTCTATTCAAGGAAGTTTTAAGACGATACATGCTTTAAATAATCTATGACATTGGGTTGTTCTATTTTGAAATAATAACTCGTGTTCTTAATATAAAATATTTCTAAGTATGCGGCTGCCATTGAGTTTTTTACAAAAAAATAACCGCACTATATTACGTCATGTTCTGTTCATAGCAGAACCATTGTACAACTTTTTCATTTTAAGTCGTTTTTCTTGCGATTAACACCTTAATTCGTGCTCAATAAAAGAATCCATGAATGAAGTGAAACATAAAATATTAACCCAACAGTCTTTACGTGGGAACATAGACTCACATATTCACGAAAAGCAACTAACTCTTTTGAAGCTTTGATTTGCTAGCTAGTGATCAGCTTAAACTGAAAAATCTTAATAAGTTTTCATAAATATGCTCGCCTTTTCGTGTCGCAATGTTTTACAGAAAGATCTCTGTCAGATATGATAGGAAATATCTGGGAAATATCTAGGAAATTGCATTTTCTTATAATAGGAACTGGACAAAATGTAATGAGGAAAATACATTTTCCTATATGTTTCCTGTCATAGGAAAATGAAAAGGTAGGAAATATCTAGGAAAATGCAATTTTCTATGATAGGAAATATCTAGGCAGATGTATTTTCCTACATTTTGTCCAGTTCCTATCATAAGAAAATGCAGTTTCCTATAGAAATTTCCTATCATAGAATGGGTAAAATTCCGGTGCAGTAAACAAACAAACAAGCGAACGAACAAATGAATGTCTGAATAAATAAATCCATGAATGAAAAAATGTTTGAATGAAAAAAGTAAGCTACCACAACACTGAACAACAACTTCTATATACGTCAGGCAATACCGGCAAGATTTAACCGCCATTATCAAGGCGGCCACATCTGATGTCAGATAATGATGAGGTCGTGTGGCTTCCTGACTTAATAATTAGACCGGGCTGGCTAAATTGTGGTTTAAAGCAAAAACAACGCATTCATCAATGAAAAAAATTCAGCGATACAATTAAGTGATAGTGCTTTCAGAACTGTCATAGAAACTCACGAAAACCGCAATCATCCGTTAATCCTTTCCAAATAGAAATCCCAGTTATGTTATTGTTCCTTTGTTAGTTTATAAGTGATTCTTATCATAAAGGCAGTTAGAGCGATAGCACTAAAACCGTGAAACAAGTACTAACTAAAAAGTACAAATAGTGCTAATGAAACAATAGAAAACAAAGGGTTTTGCTATATACTATTTGTCTCTATTTAGTTACTAAGTTATTTCACGGTTTAAGTGTTAGAGTACAAATACTAAAAGTGTGCAACATGAATAGTACTAAATAGTGCTAAATCATGCAAATTCTTTTGTTTTCTATTGTTTAATCAGTGCTATTTAGTACTAAATAGTGCAAAGTATTGCACACTTTTAGTGTTTGTACTCTATCGCTCTATAGGAAATATTTTCAACACATAATGAAATAGAATACGTTAGTGTTTCCACATTCGTTCTCTGCTTTATCCAGAACTCTATTTCAGTGCGAGGAATGGTGTAAGTAATGCAAGGAAGTGGTCAGATTGACGTAATAACAATTAAAGTCCAACTTTTAACCAAAACAGCTATATTTGTAAAGCCAAACCATAGGAAGTATTTGTTAGTCATGCATTATAAAACATACTACTATTTATAAACTTGTTTTGTCTCCAGTTTGAGGATGACGTTGGTGCGAGTAATGGCGGGAATATAATTGTTTTGAGTGACCTCATGACAATTAAAGTCAAAGCAAAGAAAAGTTGCTCATGTACTACTGGGTTTCATCCATTCCTTTGGGAATTCAGAAGAAAATAGAGCTAACGGTAGCCATGTTGAATGAACAAACAAGCGACGCTAATGAGAAATCTTTTGTTGAAGTTCATCCAAGATGGCTGCCGTGACGTCACATGCAACCCAAGAATATAGATGACACTGAAGAAATTACCATTTTTTTCTTTGCCAATTAAGTTGACTTGTTGTCAAGGTAAAGATTTCTTGTCTAGACTGACAACAAGGCTGGAAACTTGACAAGTATTTCGTCTTCCAAGGAAACTTGTTTATCGTCTACAAAAGTATGGTTTTCTTAACACGGAGAAGGTGCTAATGAAAACTTGTTGATCTGATGGAAATGAAAGCTTGCCAAAGAAACTTGAAACCAGAAAAGCATGAAACTTCGGAAACCAGAAAAGAAACTTGAAACCAGAAAAACTTGCTGATTGCTCGTGTAGCTTAATTTTCAAATCCGGTCAGTAATGTAATCAGAGGATTATTAAAATTCAGTCAACTATTTGTCGTAGTTGGCTCAAAAACTAATGCTCTTGGCCGAGGAAAGTTCTTATATGCTCGCAAATGATTTGATTTGAATTTCTTATTATTTACTTTTGTTATTAGCATAAAATAATGAATTCTGTCGTTAATGAGTATTTTAAACAAAAGAACTACAAGACCAGATTTGATGGAAGCCAAAATAATAATATGAACTCATTATATCAACCTCGTTATCTATAAAAAGGCATCAGAAAATTATAGATAGATAACAATTTCACTACTTAGTGTTTTGCCGTGTTTTCATTTGAAAACACTAACACTACCTTAAGCCTATAAGTCACCCGAATGCCTGGACGACATTTTGATGATTCGCTTCAATTCGCTAACTGATTAAGGTAACAACAATCGAAATTGATCATAAATGATCAAAACTTGTGGTCAACTCTGTCAAAAAACCTGCGCGTTTAAGGTCTTTGTCAACAACCACTTATCGTATTAAATATACTTATATAGGTGCTCTACTAATCTGTCATAATCTAAACACGCTACCGTTTTCATGTTTATTTGATAAAGCCCCATCCTCGTCGTCTAACATTTCGTTAAGGTTATAAGAAGCCTTTAACCAGTCTTCGAAATATATAAACTGGAAGAAGGTTAAGCTATGGAGTTTGACCAAGTTTCAATCCTTGGCTCAACGGCCGATCGAGAGGCGTTATAAAGACCATTTCATGTTTTCGAAGCCCACATCCTTTTAAGTTGAAAATGTATCACCAAGGTGTTCTTCTTACACAAGTTCTTTTACCTACTTTCTTCGCTTGCTTCCTCCAAACAAGAATAGAAGTCAGTCTTCATCCTCTTTCAGGTCTATCATGATACTGAGCTTCATATGTAATTAATGATTCAGCTGACTATGCAAGCTTTAAGAGGATCCAAAGAGGACATGGCTGAGTGATTCAATTCATAATGATCTGACTGACCAATTAATTAACAATGCGCCTAAGAACTAGTTCTCTATTATTCTGCGTCAATTCAAACTTCTCATCATTATTAGAAGTCTTGGTTTTCAAATTGATAATATATTAACACAGTTTTAAAGTAATATCTATAAAAACCCCGTTTTGAAACAAAAAGTTTCTTTTTTGTACTAAATTAGGATCTTGTCCATTAATTCATAAGCGTTCAAAACAATAGCCAAGAGGCGCTTCCAATTTGCCATGTTCTCAATATTGAAATTCTGTTATATTAAAACTCAAGAAATTTTCATGTAAAGAGAATAAGATATTAAATAGAAACAAATGCGCCGACGACTTTTGAAGTAATGGGAGACTTACCAAATGAGATGTGCGGTTTAAACAATATCACAATTGGCAACTTTCTGCATTCTCCTTTTTGTAAATTTACCTATATATTAAGCTGCAGAATGTTTGTCTTTCTTTGAAACCTTTGAAACCATTCCTTGCCGTTTTCTAGCTGCCTAGTTCTTACTCGGAGTCATCATTACAAGCAGTAGAAAATATATGCAAATATTTAGACTACTCAAAACAATAGAAGTCAGACACGTAACGTGAGTCGAGGCTCTGGCACTCAAGGAATATATGGAAGCCCAAACATCAGAATTTCACTTCTTTTTTGTTTTTGTTTTTATCGTTTGTCTGATTTTTTTTGTTTTGTTTTTTGTTTTGTTTTGTTTGTTTGTTTGCTTTGTTTTGTTTTGTTTGTTTGTTTGTTTGTTTGTTTGTTTGTTTTGTTTTGTTTGTCTTGTTTTGATCCCATAGATTAAAACTCGTAAACACCGCGCGCGTCCGTTGCACCTCGTGACAAAGTACTATGACTCGACTTATATAAAATCCTTCAAGCTACCTTGTATGCCTTGCAGAGACTTTAATTTAATACCCAGTTGTGATGCAACCAAGTCTAAGGGATCGGGAGAGAAAAAAATTGTGCACCACATATAGAAAAGCAAAATATCAAATTATAAAAGCCGAAATAACTCTGAGAGTGAGTCAAAACCTCTGGTCTCCAGGGTAGTGAGTCGGTTAGTTTAGTTTAGTTTATTAATGAGCTTTCCCTTCCTATGAAACCAGGAACACCATAACAGCTAAGTTACGCCAATTACTGTGGCCCCTGTAGTGTAGTAGGCCATACCACACACCGGGATCTCTCTACTGTTCCTGAATAGTCATTAGGGTACAAAAAGGACTGAAAAGCAAAACAGAAGCAAATCAAAGGAATATTGTACTTCACCTGAAAGGTCTCTCTGCCGTTTACGAGGATCTAGAAACTTTCCAGGATGTGAAAACACTTTAGACAACAAGACATATTTGCTTTGCGGTACTTTTCCATAAAAAGCTATAAAACGATGGCGGAAATGTAGTGTGATAGCCCGGCATCATCTTCTCGTGTGTTTTGACAAGAAAACATTAAGTAAAAAGGATTTTGACATTTCCGTTACCAAACTGTCGTAAGACTGGTTTTCACTAGCAACGCAAACACTGCAAAACTCGAGTTGTTATCACCGAGTGCGAGTGCAAGCACAGAGACAAGAAAAAGGAACGTTTATTTATCCATATGTGTGCGTGATCACAGTGAGATCCAGCCGGCTTTTTTTTAATTTAATAGACTCTAAGTCTATGCCAAGCTAAGCTCCAAAAGGATTTACAAATATTTGGATGGTCAAGTTGATTGGTCCAATCGTTGATCATGTGTAACGTCATATCCGTCGTGTCTCAGTTTTTTATTCCAAACCAAGATAAAGTAATATCATTGAAACCACTTTTGGACTTAAGCCTGCCCTCGAAAACCATGAAACTCAGCTTAGAGTCCGAGTCCCCACACTTTGGGCAATTTGTCTTGTTTATATCAATAATAGATATACCTAGAATCCCTCGGTATCCCATTCAAAAGAAGATGCAATATTTGTATCATTTTGGTATTCTTGATGCAGCTGTAGCTATATATAATCATACTATTTTGAATCTAAAATTCTTCAGTGAAATGCCTAATGAAGTGATCCAAAGAACTAATTATAACTGGACTATTGTCAAGGCTTTTATGAGTCTTATCCGTGGCCTGGTACCGAAATTAAAATAGAGCTGGGGGACACTAGTAAAAAACGTCTGCGCATGCGTACATATTACGATGTTTTCTTAAGACATGCATGTGTGAGTTTTAGCATGAGATGAAATGCTCGTGTTCTCGGTGTATACATAAAATTTCTCTTGTGTACTTTTGTGAGACAAAGATACTGCCTTCATAACGACATTATGTGAATACTGGCCTTAAGTTTCAAGTACCGACCTTAAGTTTTGACATTTTGTGACAACCATTGTTGAAGGCAAGCGTAAAAGCGAAATTTCCATAAGTTTACAAAAAGCACAAAGACGTGACTACGAGCATGCGCAAACGTTTTTCACTAGAGTCGAGCTGGGAGTCTTGTGCGGTAAACCAGTATTCCAGAGGCCTTAAATATGTTATTCAACACTGGAAATTAATTTTTAATCTTCAAAAACATTGGAAATTAATTATTAACTATAACAGGAAGAAGTTAACTGTTACTGTAAAAAAAAGCCAAAATAGTAACGTTAACCCTTAACCGTAAAAGCCCCCGCCCTGTGGAGACCCTATTATTACTCATAATTAAAAGATGATGTTTTTGTTTTTCGAAAATATCACAGATTTATCTCAAAACTTCATTTTATCTAAATCTTTAAGTGTTCTATTTGCAAAGAGCACCCTCGTCTTGATGCTTTAAGGCTCTTGAAATATTACGGGTCCAGCTTATTTGGGCAATAATTTTAGCCCCCTTCCTTAGACTAGAACTCGTTTCGATTTTCTAATTTCGAATGAGGGCAATAAAAACAATGTTTGTACTAAAAAGTCGGTCCCGTGCGAAGTTGAAGCTATTACGAGAAACCTCTTTTGTTATATCATGGCAATGTTTTATTCCGTCTCCTGTTTGTAAAGAAAGTTTTATTAAAACTTGTAGGTTTTTTTACTGTAATAAAAAAATAGACAATGTCGAACTAGGATTTTTCCATAACTGCCTTCCTCGACCTTTAATTACACGTAAGAATAAAAACAACTTAACAGCTTGAACTGTCTTGTGAGCTAGCCGAAAGAAATAAGATGGAAAACCAAGGTCAAACATAGCCGTTATTTTAAGTAGTTGCTCCGCATGTTATCCCTTTCAGCTGCACTGTTCACCAAAGTGAATACCATCTGCAAAGTACCCCTAATGATTTCAAACAAACATCTTAATGTTTTTTTTTAACGAGTTTAAATTTGAACCAATTTGAACCGTTTGGGACGCCATCATCAATGAATCTAAATCCAGTTATTTGTGGTTCCAAATTTTGTTATTAATTCATTCGCGAGATATGTTTTCGAAGTTGAACGTACCGTCTTATGTAAACAAACTGTTTCAGCTAATACATGCCTATTTTAATACTATTCTCTAGATTTTCATATTTGTTTTTTGGATTGTACAATTATCGAGGAACAGTTCAAAATAAATGTCAAATTGAAATATTAGAAAGCTCTTACTCTCAAACACCTCGAATGAATTCACATTTCCAGTAATCTCGAAGTAACACGTTTTGATGAATGGACGATGAATTCAATAGTTAGTTCTTTTCACCTTATGCTCACTCAAATTAATTTAAACGCCGGTTTAATTTGAATTCGCTTTGATTATTGTTTACTTTAGTCTCAGTTTCTTGTTTCCATCTTACTGAGATGGATGGATTCCTGGATGTTTTTACTATTCTTTCAATTTGGAATAAACTCACTATTTACTAAATAAACGGAGAAAATGTTATGATAAGTCAAAAAAAATTATAAAAATATTGTTAATGATAATGTGTTTTTAGCTACCGTAGAGTTACGTTACACTTATTCTAAATTCAAGGAAAAGAATAAAAGAGGTTGTAAAGATGGTAAAATTTTCTATACTTACGGAAGTGATTTCAGAAATCAGTTGTACAACTTGGATAAGATATCGAAGCTGTCTATCAGAGGATATTCGGTTAAAATCCAGTGTGATCCAAAAATCACTCAGACAACATCGCGGCATGACGTGATTTTTAAAGACACGAGCCAAGCACTAATAGCGAAACGATTTTGCATAACAAATTCTCGCATGATTAATTTTCATCTGGGATCATTTTTGTGAAGAGAATTTTACCTTTCGGAACTTCATTCAATTGTTGTAATGGAAGACCAGAACGATACCTATCCGGCGGCTGTTTAATTTCGTGATAGAAAGAGTTCATGGCGATTAAAAAAGGCTAGGCTAGTGACGTACATTTATTTAGTGGTCAAAAAATTGTAGACGATAAGTAAAAGAAACGAGACAAATAATAAAGGTTTGATTTTTTCGTGGTTGGTGATTTGGATTTTCGTTTTTGATTGGTTATTTCCAAAACTGAAATACAACTATTAATAAAGACGTTTTAGTCAAAAAAACAACTGTAGCAAAAATTGGCCTTTGTTTTTTTTCGATATCAACAACAACTAGTGATTTTTTATTAAAAAACAACTTAAGATTTGGCAGAGGCGTTTCTAACAATAGTATTGTTTGAATATCGGCTGGCATCGGCAAAATGGGGCTTGTAAATGCAATTGATCTAAAGCACCATCAAATTCTAGAATAATTGAGTTAGTTTTAGTGTTAAAAACGATAAAATTGGTGCAAACTCGCTTGAATTATGCTGAAGCCACCATATTAAACAATAATTGTAATAATCACTACCAATATGAAAGGAAATAGTTTATTTCCACTCGATAAGTTTGCCTCACATCATTGACGCAAAGCGAGCGAGTTCAAAATTTCGTAAAAAAATCGCTTGAATTATGTCGTAGCCACTTTGAAAATATCTTTACTGCACGACATTAATATTTCATTAATATTTGACCATCATGATATATGGCATCATTGATTGGTCCATCGTGACTAGCAGGGCGGGCGGGGCGACCACTTCTTTTTTGTCTGTCTGTCTGTATGTCTCTGTCTGTCTATTCTGTCTCTTTGTCTGCCTGCCAATTCTTGGTTTGCAACCATTCCCAGGAGAGTGAATTAGACAAAAGGTCCACCAGTCACGGTAGTGGTTTTCTTTTGTCAAGTTCACCAGCATAGCGGCCGTTTCTTTTGTTCAATTCAATCTCTTGGGAATGGTTGCTACCTGCCTGCCTGCCTGTCTGCCTGCCAGTCTGTCTCTCTGTTTGCGTGTTTGTTTGTTTGTTTGCTTGTTTGCTTGTTTGCTTGCAATTGTTTGCTTGTTTGCTTGTTTGCTTGTTTGTTTGTTTGTTCGTTCGTTCGTTCGTTCGTTCGTTCGTTCGTTCGTTCGTTCGTTCGTTTGTTTGTTTGTTTGTTCGTTTGCTTGTTTGTTTTCTTGTTTATTTTATGAGTCATGGATTTTATCCGACATTGGTCCTCGTGAGTCAAAGTCATCCAAGGTCCTTCCAGCGAGCAAATTTTCTATGACAAATTATATTTCACAAATATTTTTTTGCTCGTGTTCATGAGAAAATTTGACCAAATTTCATATAAAAAATTCATTTTTTCATATGAAATTTGCTCTTGCAGACGGGGAAAATCTATTTGTCAGAGAAAATGTGTTCGTGTAAAAAGACCTTTATTCCTATACGAGCTTTTCAGGACTTACTAATATATCTAGAACATAAACTTGCTTAAAAGCAGGCAGTTACTCAGTAAAAATATATTATTCTATTATGATTTCTACCTTTTCTAATTTCGGTGTTTTTGTTTCATTTGATGGGTGTCAAAACAGTCGAACTGTCACAAAATGAATTCCCCACGTGTTGGTATTTGAATAAATTATCTTTGAGTCGGGGTAAGGGTTTGAAACACAGTCGATCATTCTTATATCCATTATCATTTTTCTTTCAAGAATTATTCCATTATGTCTTAATATTCATTTTGAGGAAGTTCATATCATGATAAAGGAGTTTAGTTCGTTCGACGGTTTGTCGAGAATGAATAAGAATGAAAAAGTGCGAATTTTTGAAAATGTGTCATTTAGACGCTTTTGGATCTCTTCGATTAAAAGTTATTTGCAAAGTACGTAATTCTTAAAGTTACGAACCTAGTGAGCGTTAAATAGCAGAGTTATGAATAGTAAGCAATCCGCGACATACATGCTGGCCTATGAATATTTTCTAAATTGGTGAACCGTTGCTGCTCTGTGATGCTGTGTTTAGTACACGTAAACATTTTTGTTTTCGATTTTTGACCTAAGCTGTCACGTAAATTCGGCTTCAACAATTTTATTTTTTGCTCCGTCAAAACATCGCTAAAGACCTAAAAAGTCTGTACACAAGATTTCAAAGAAATTTTATGAATTGATAAGATTTGACGAGGCCGGGAATTTGTAAAATAGTGTCGTTTGAATATCATTTGGAATCCGCAAATGCGGCTAAATCGATCAATAATAATTGGATAAGTTTTGGTGTTAAGGACGATAAAATTGGAGCATTATTGACACGAAGCGAGCTAGTAAGAAATTTGCGAAAACTCGCTTGAACTGTGCCAGAGCCACCTTAAACAATAATCATATATGCATCATCATTATAAAAGGAAAAAGTTAATTTGCACTCGGTAAATCGCCTTACATCTAATTAAGATTAAAAAATTTATCTTCACCTTTTTGAGTCTTCTTGTGATCCCTTGTGTCTACTGTCAGCTTTGTTCGTTTGCCGTGTTTACTTCATAATAAAGAGGTTTGGCAACAGTTGCGGGTCTAGTAGTGGTTTCAAGGATACCACAAAACCACCTTTCTGAAGTCAACCTTGTTCTTTAATTTAAAGCGTTTCGGCAGAGCCTTAAAAATCAAAACTTTCCCGGGGGCACCCCTAGTGGAAACCTCGTTTTAAAATCCTGGATTCGCCGCAGAGAAACCACTAGGAGTGATTTCTTACGATACAAATTAGTTTATCGTTGCGATCATTTTAAAATGCTGGCTGTTTTTCTTCCTAAGTACCTTAAAGTGGTCAAGAAGCGTGGTTGATTAATGAAGATCTACATATTATGAGGGACGGTAAATCTCAAAAGCCTGCTTGACATGACCTGCTTTTGAGTGGTAAGTCAGAATTCTCAATAAATACAAGGGACAATAAGAATTGATAAAACCTATAGGAGAATCCGCTTCAAAGCAGCATTAAGCTACGCACATGAATCAGGATAAATCTAAAAACGCACTCCTTTTGCTATTGGTAGACTTTCCATACACACTAGTTAAAACTGTTTTATTTTTGTCTTAGGCTGAGTTCACACTAGTCCGGACATTTTTGAAAAAGTATCATTTTCCTGTGGGTAGGCCTTCCATTTACACTAGAGTAAATTTCGTACGACTGTGACATCGGCACCGCACGGTCACGACACGGTTACTGAGAGAATTTCGAATGTTCTTATAGACATCACGGTAACTGAGACGGTCACGGTATGGCGCGATCCACGGTTGGTTGGTTGGCGAAAACAAGAAAAAGACACGCTAGTGTCCACGTGTAAATAACCTAAGAGGCTCTAGAACACTTAGTACAACGATAAAATCATGAATGTCAATTTTTGATTTTCTCCCTTTCTTTTTTGCTTGACTCAAAATGTACTTGCTCTGATGAGTGGCTCCGACGAAACAGCTGATACCAGCTATTTTTCTAGATATAAAAAAAGTTAATTGACGTGTAACACTTAACACATAAGGAGATCTTTTTGGCTCTGTTGCCTCCTCCCTCTAATCAGTTCTTGGCAATATATTTTCTTCGTTCTGTTTTAAATACAAGTTATCTAAAATCTCTACAGAGTCTAGACCCAGACGATTCTATTCCAATGATTTTAATTAGTAAAAATCATGTTTTATTCCAGTGATTCTATAATGAAATCATAATCAAAAAGTTTGTTTTTAAACCGTCTGTGGTTTTACGACAAAACGGTCCATTAGCAATTTAAGTGTTTAAAGCGTGGCTTAAAGAGCTTAAGTGCTGTTGCACTTGTTATTTAATGAATAATTGAAAAAATGGTCTTGATAACTTGTTTCTGCTTTAGAGTTTCAATATTTTTGAATTATGAAACAAATAGGAAAGTGTATCTCCTCACATATCTTATTCTGATTCTTCCCTCCCAAAATTTGCTAAAAAAAAGATTGCTACTCAGAGGAAATTGACTTCAGATTAACTTGTGTCTCCTTCAGTGTTTTCATGTCGCATTTTATTTATTTGTTTTTTAAGCCATCTCTCAATCAGGGTCTGGAAGGGAGGGGTCTTGATCAAGAATCACACTTCAAACGTTCCGTCAATTCACGAAATACGCACATTCTAATAATGATTTCACAAAAATCAAGCCAAATCTGGCTTACTTTCACGAATCACGCACTCAATTTGAGTCATGATCAAATCACGGATCACACAAAACCCTTTCCAGCTCCTGCTCAATGTTATAGTCATTCGATGTAGCCTTCCCGTACCTTGCCTTGAGTCAGTAACATTTGACAAAAAAATGTTTAGATCTTTGCAGGATTGAATAATGAATAATTTATTAGTCGACTAGCCAAGTAATACTGCTTTGAATTTTTAATCGTCACTTGTATTTTGGCTCGCCAAAATACGGTGTGTCTGGTAAAAATACACAGTCGTATTGGCTAGACTACTAATAACCTATATATATTCAGTGCCCCGTTATGAGAAAAAGTTAGCATTTATGGTTGTTATTCTTTTTGATAAGCTATAGTTAAAATTACGTAATACCTGAGTCGCTGTCACTAGCATGATCGCTGAACCATAAATTGCGGCGGGTTCCCGTTTGGTTAATCAGACTGATAAAATCCAAGAAATAATCAAAAATTAAAGGGCAGTGCCTTTATTTTCTTCTCAACACACATCCCAATAAAAGTACATACATTATGTGTATCATCTTAATATTTCATACCTTTTTCTATCAACTGAAGAACGGTCAAGGAGGGCCCACCTATTTTCACTAAAGGTTGGGTGTGAGACTCGCTTTTTGAGAATAGTAGAAAATGGCTCCTCAACTCTTTTGACATTTAATTTCGGCCGGTCAATTTCGAGGTCGAAGACTTTAGAAAAGTGAATTAGCATTAAGGCTCCTTACAGTGGCATCAAATATACATTTCAAGGAAAGTGGAAAATGCCCTCATAATTTCCCCCACTCGTCTCGTCGTCCCCTCCAAAAAAAAACAAAAAAAAAAACAAAAAACATAATCAGTCTATTGACTAGTATTGACTTGTATTAGCTTCAACATGGTTTCAGGAAATGTTCAATAGAACCCCAACTTTATTGGTCATTGGCCGATAATCAGGGAAAATTGAAAAAAAGTGAAAGCTTAAAAAAAATAAAAATGGAAATAAAAAAGTTTAAAAAACTGAAAGGTTAGAGAAAATACGATTCATTTTGGTTAATGAAGCCAAAGGTACAACCAAATTTTGGAAAACAAAATACAGCGTCCCGTAAACTCAAAATGTTCCACAATCTTTGCTTTATACCCACCATATATATATATACGCTATAGCCAAGTAATACTCTGTCAGCTGCGAATTATCCGTTTCTTATCATATGATCAGTTAGCGGTTTAGTCAGCATTTTCAAAATTGACATGCAGTACGTTAATTAACAGGAAGTAAATTTGGGCGAAAAAATCATAATTAGTACAAGAAAGAGACAATGTTGTTGAGAGGTCAATTTGTACCTTGAAATCATCATCTTCTTTTTATCATAAGCGCAGCTGTCTTGGCTGGAACACAAAGACATAGCACCTATACCACACTGTTCTGTATTTGACAATAAAATGTTATGTACTTATTTGCTAAGTGGGAGGGTAGGACGGGAATATATTTGGCTCGAAGTCATGACTAAAACCCTGGCTGCTTTTGAGCAGGGCCGAAATTAAGTATGGGTTTTCCCAGCCCGCTCGCGCAAAGCCGTCCGCCCCCCATAGCATGACTTTTTCTGAAGGTTAAAATTAAGAAAGCGCGAGCAGGGCCGTACGATAAACATTATTACTCTTCGTAAACATTTTAATTTGTGAAGTTAGGAGAATCATATCAATAATTTACCTTCAGATAACCAAAGTAAACAAGTTTACTTGCTCCACACCTGCCCATTGATTGCAGTATGAGATAGTCATTTATGTCATAAAAATTTTGCTTGTCTGCAGATTTCTTACTGTATGATTATATATAATCGGATTTGCGGTTTCAAACGATTTTTCTTGCGGATTTGTGGATTTTGGCAGCCCCCAATGTCAACCTCTTAATATATAGTTCTTAGTCAATGTACTGCATGCACATATATAGTCCATAGTTAAGTGCAATGTCCATATATAGTCCATAGTCAAGTGCATTGCCCATATATAGCCCTTAGTCAAGTGCATTGTTCATATATAGTCCATAGTCAAGTGCATTGCCCATATATAGCCCTTAGTCAAGTGCATTGCCCATATATAGTCCATAGTCAAGTCAATTGCCCATATATAGTCCATAGTCAAGTGCATTGTCCATATATAGCCCTTAGTCAAGTGCAATGCCCATATATAGTCCATAGTCAAGTGCATTGCCCATATATAGCCCTTAGTCAAGTGCATTGCCCATATATAGTCCATAGTCAAGTGCATTGCCCATATATAGTCCATAGTCAAGTGTATTGTCCATATATAGTCCTTTGTCAAGTGCATTGCCCATATATAGTCCTTTGTCAAGTGCATTGCCCATATATAGTCCATAGTCAAGTGCATTGTCCATATATAGCCCTTTACTTAGTCAAGTGCATTGTCCATATATAGTCCATAGTCAAGTGTATTGTCCATATATAGTCCTTTGTCAAGTGCATTGTCCATATATAGTCCTTTGTCAAGTGCATTGCCCATATATAGTCCATAGTCAAGTGCATTTTCCATATATAGTCCATAGTCAAGTGCATTGCCCATATATAGTCCATAGTCAAGTGCATTGTCCATATATAGCCCTTTACTTAGTCAAGTGCATTGTCCATATATAGTCCATAGTCAAGTGCATTGCCCATATATAGTCCATAGTCAAGTGCATTGTCCATATATAGCCCTTAGTCAAGTGCATTGTCCATATATAGTCCATAGTCAAGTGCATTGCCCATATATAGCCCTTAGTCAAGTGCATTGTCCATATATAGTCCATAGTCAAGTGCATTGTCCATATATAGTCCTTAGTCAAGTGCATTGTCCTATATAGTCCTTAGTCAAGTGCATTGTCCATATATAGTCCATTGTCAAGTGCAATGTCCATATATAGCCCTTATTATATGATTGAGTCGGTTTTCTTTGTTATTTGTAGGGCTTTATATCGCGTATTTCCCTAGTCATTATGAATTCAAGGGCATTATACAGATATTGCCCTCCTACGAGGGCATTATACAGATATTGCCCTCGTATGAGGGCAATATACAGATATTGCCCTCGCCCCATACTTCCCTAGGTCATCTTAATTTGGATGTTAGACTTAGAAATTTTCTACTGAGCCCCGAAATCATACGCTAAGTAGCCAATTTTGGTGAAAAAAAATCTCTTGAGAAATAACTTTAGGAATCGAACCCGAGACCTTCTGCACACCTATACCCGCCTTTAACCTCTATACTACTGAGCTAACTGATGGAAACTTATCAAAAAAATATCGTTTTGTCTGTTATAATAGTGTTCGTTAACTTCACCGTGAATAGAATTGAAAATCATTATTGTTTAAGATTTCCTTCTGGGAATTCAGTAACAATGATCAGATCGTTAATGTCATTTGGGATTGTTTTAGTGTGAAAACCTCCTCAATCATATAATAAGCCAGTTAATTACCTCGAACCTCGGCTTTTATCCATATACATCCCTCGGGCCTACGGCCCTCGGGATGTATATGGCTAAAAGCCTCGGTTCTCGGTAATTAACTCTTACATAGTCAAGTACATTGTCCATATATAGCCCTTAGTCAAGTGCATTGCCCATATATAGCCCTTAGTCAAGTGCATTGTCCATATATAGTCCATAGTCAAGTGCATTGCCCATATATAGCCCTTAGTCAAGTGCATTGCCCATATATAGTCCATAGTCAAGTGCATTGTCCATATATAGTCCATAGTCAAGTGCATTGTCCATATATAGTCCTTAGTCAAGTGCATTGCCCATATATAGCCCATTGTCAAGTGCATTGCCCATATATAGCGCCCTTAGTCAAGTGCATTGCCCATATATAGCCCTTAGTCAAGTGCATTGCCCATATATAGCCCTTAGTCAAGTGCATTGCCCATATATAGCGCCCTTAGTCAAGTGCATTGTCCATATATAGTCCTTAATCACATGATATTGTTCATGTTTCAACGGCGTTGCAAAATGAAAAATCATTATGACATAAAACTTCAAAATGGTAAATTGATGTTGCAAAAAGCAGCATTGAGCAAATGAAACCACACTTCTGTGATGTGTTAAGTGATCGTAGTTCTGTAAAGGTAAATATTTTGCTGGGCTTTTGCCGATAAAACAGAACTGTTTGCTGATTTACTCTTAAATTAGTATCCATGTATTTAAATCAGGTTTTCCGCTGAAATAAAGAATGATGTTAATTGAAATTAAATTTGATGTTAAAGTTATATGGAAATAAGGATTGAGATTCATTTCATTCTATTGTATTTTTATTTCGTTATATCATTTTAGATTTTTTAATTACTCTTTCAACGAGTTCACATCATTACTCAGTTTTATTAAATATATTATTCCAAAATGTCGACCATAGCGACGAACTGTGGATATCACAAAGCCAAAGCATCGAATGTCAAACCAGCTTATTTTCATGTAGAGAAAGTGAAAAATCGTCAAGATGAAAAACTGTGAGCTCTTTGCAGCTGAGTGCTAATGCTTTCCCATAAATAGATCTAAATTTGAGTCTTGGCTCTCAATGCCTCGGTTTCATGTTTCCTATTATCAGAAGCGGCTTCCATTTTGGAATTATCGTATAGACCATATGCATAAAAATGGCTGCTGTTCGGTTAGACCTTTTTAGAGCATATTGATACTGCCATGTGAAATAGTCCTTAGAATTTCATATATTTTCTGAAAGTTTCATGGCTACCAAAAAGTAGGCCTATTCCGGGCCCTAAAATCGCCTAAAATTAATCGCCCAAAATCGCCTTAAGTTTTGAGCATCTTTGGGGATAATTTTGCTTAAATCGCCTAAGATCGCCTAAGATCGCCCAAGATTACGGCGATTTTAGGGCCCGGCGGAGTAGGCGCCTATTCCGGGCCCTAAAATCGCCCTAAGTTTTGAGCATCTTTGGGGATAATTTTGCTTAAATCGCCTAAAATATATCGCCTACGATCGCTCAAAATTACAGCGATTTTAGGGCCCGGAGTAGGCCTAAAAGTCACAAAGTTATTTAGAATCAAATAAGCCACTTCATGCTTTCGTCCGCCATCTTGAATTGGGGCAAACGCGGAAAGTTCTATACAAATCTGGATCACTTTGACTTCTCATAGCTCGGTCTACTATTGATAGATTTTCAAAATGTAAGCATTAATAACTAGCAGATATGCATACCATATGTAGGAATGAAAATCAGAGCCATGTAGGTACTTTAACCACCTTTTACAAGTCAATCTTCTTTTCACGAATGATCCGTTAATATTTTCGCGCCGAATTTTTTGTTTTGAAAATGAAAATTCCTTATTTTTTAACTTGCAGCCTTCTAATATTTCTCATGTTAATAGACATAAATTAGAAAGACAATATATTTTCAAAAAATGTAAGTTTTTAAAAATCCGTCAATATTAGACCGAGTTATGAGAAGCCAAAGTGATGCAGATTTGTATAGAATTCCCCGCGTTTGGCGCCCCAATTTAAGATGGCGGACGAAAGCGTGAAGTGGTTTATTTAGGATGTTTCGTTTTGGTGTATTTTCACACTGAAAAATTTCCCGAACTTCAAAAGTATTTACATTTTTTTCCTCAAATTTATACACTCTCAAATTTATATACATCTCTATTCTCTTTATAAATAGAAATCTATGTTTTGTCAAAAACATAATTTTTTTATTATTAGTGTCGCCCATTTATGCATAGGGTCTATTCTTTATAACAGCATTTTCATAAATAGATGTCACCAATTTTTAATGTATTCATTTTTATTAATTACAATATTTAGCCTCCGTAGTGTGTATTAGAGTAGATTCGTATGACTGTGAAAAGGGCACGACGCGGTTGCGGCGCGTTTACGGCAGGAATATCAAATGGTTTTATAGACAACACGGCACTGACACGGTCACGGCACGGCGCGGTCCGTTTCACACTCATACGAAATCTGCTCTATGTAGGATCGCAGCATTTTTTAGTGTTCCTGACATTCTTTTTCTGGTCTTCACGTTCTGATCCTTCTTGTAGTATAGGTATAGGTAAGGCAAGCATTATGATCCCCATTATACAACACATGCCTCCAATTAGTTTGCCCAAGCCAGTTATTGGGATAACATCTCCATAGCTAGAAAAAAATGTATGTTGAGTTAAAGCGTTGTTACATGGAGCAGTACTTTTTTCTGCAGCTATAAATAAATAACAAATAAATATTTTAATTGACACTCCCCTGAAGGGGCTTTTCAGAGACAATCACTCACTACCACTACATTAACTGTTTTAAGCATACAACTCTCAGCTCACATGTTGATTTTTACGGAGGGAGGAAAGACCGGAGAACCGGAGAAAAACCCTCGTGGCAAGGGAGAGAACAACACATCTAACAACTCTACTCACATGTGGCATCCGCGAGGGCTCGAACCAGTGACCCGACCCGTTGGCACCACAGGGTAGGAGGCGAACGTTTTAACCGCTACGCCAACCTTGCCACCCAGCTTGTCTCGCAATGTAGTTGTGAAGCAAGTTCCATGTAATGTATAAAGAACGAGAGAGCGTGTTATATCGGTGGATAAAGATCCGAGCCGAAGGCGAGGATCTTTAGACCCGATATAACACGCTCTCGAGTTCTTTATATTACTTATCAAACGTCTAGTTGTCAATTATCATATTGGACCAGAATTTTCCAAGTTTGACTACTTTTGACTTAGAAAATCCAAGTTAAAGTTTATGCAAATACACAAAAATCTTTATCCGATATAAAGATCTACGTTCCGGTAGTGATTTCCATTGTGTTTTCTAATGAATTATTAATGAGTTTGATAATAGTTGCATAAAGGATGTTACATCGGGTGCATAAAGTCGCTGCAATGGTTTGGAAAAGTAGAACCTTGTTATACTTAAGGCAAAGATATTAGCAACTTGCATCGCAATGAATTTGTTCATGCGATGCATAAGACGTTGCATTGACTCTTGCAACTCGTTTTGCATATCTTAAATGCGCTGTAATTACACGCTAGTGTAATTTTCTCTGCAACTGGTCTTGATGCGTTGCGAGCAGAAAAAAATTGGACAAACCAATGCAATACGCAGCATACCTGCATCCTGAAAAACTGAGGCAACTTTGTACGGCGTTGCACCGTCTAACATTCCCTGCAATCGTTCGTGCAACTAATTGTTTCACAGCTACAAACAAAATTGCACCGTTGCAAGTAATAGTAAAGTCATAATAACGATGATGATCATCATTAACGAAACGTAATGTGAGACAAATCTTTGGCACCTAGGGTAGCGCGCAGCCGTGTTAATAACGAATCCAACCTCAGTGTTTACAAAACTGTAATAACAAGATCATCTGAAACACAAAAGCCGCCGTCATTGCCATTTTTCGCAACTCGATACAATTTGTTGCGCGCGAAATTGCGGAAGTTTAACTAGATTTTGCTCAGTTGTTCGACGTTGCGAGCAAACATTCTAACGGAAGACAGACGGTACAATTTTATTGTTGTGAGCCAAACAAACAAACAAACAAACAAACAAACAAACAGACAAACAAACAAACAAACAAACAAACAACAACAACAACAACAAACAACAACAACAAACAAAATGAATTATGCATCCGGGCTTTAAATCATGCAAATATGATTCTCAGGGTAAAGCGATTCTTTAATTCAATTAAGTTAATTTAATTCAAGTTGCAAGTATATGAAAAATAATTGTCACTTGCAAAGATATCGGATATGTGTGTTGGTATCATCTCGGCGAGTATGAATTTTTCTCGGAAAAAATCGGATTCCGTCCGGGTTATCGAACAGCGTTATAATTCGTTCCGAGTTATCTGAATACAAATACGGACTTACAACCTGCTCGCCTCAGGAACCCCAGCAGCTCAGTGCTTAGAGCGTCTAGCCCGGTACTTAGAAGGCAACGGGTTCAAACCCCGTCCGGGCTTGGAGTTTTTTCGAGCAAATTTCACTTTCGAAAACACAAACACACACATATATAATATAATTCTTAAATTTGTTCTTGCCATTCAACGTGGCTGCGGTTATGCAACCGTTAGCCCCTATGCATTATTGAACAAATAGATTCCATTTTGGCGTGAGTGTGTACTCTTATCAATACACAGATGACGTCAAAATGTGATGAGAACAAAACATTTGCCACGAGACGAAGTCGAGTGGCGTGACTGTTGTTCTCATTACATTTTGACGTCTTTTGTACATCAATTATAGAATACACACGCACGGCAAAATGGAATCCATTTGTTTTATATACTATTTATCGATACATTCCAGACAATCAGAGCGCGCGTAAGATTCAATGACGCTATCTATGCGTGTGTGTGCTGTAATCACGCGGTTCTCGACCAATCAGAGAGCGCGTAATATACCAAATATTATATAAAAAATGCATGGTAAGTGACCAAATAACTTTTGATTTGCTGATTTACCGGTCTTATAATCACTTACCCAACTGTCATCATCGTCACGATTGTATACCACATAGAATCAGGAATACTACCAAATTGTTTTTCTGACTCGTCTTTCTCAATATAGTACAAAACGCTAGCAAACAAGATATTAGCCAATAAAAATGCGAAGAATAAAAAGCCAAGGTCTATAAAGGCTCTTTTTAAAGCATGCCCCATTTTTCGCATCTTTTTTGAGTGTCGAGACAGCTTTAATATCCGGAACATTCGAAGGATTCTCAGTATGACCAGGGCATTGGCGTTTTCCAAAACATCTTGTGACTCTTGTGCGATGTAGTTGACACTTATTTGGATATAAAATGGGAGAATGGCTAGGAAATCAAGTATGTTCATTTTGTCGACGATGAATTTACAACGCTGATCCGCAGCGTAGAGTCTCGCTACGTATTCAAACGTAAACACAGACATACAAACTGACTCTCCAATGAAGAACTCGTGGGGGTATCTCTCTGCACATGTTTGATTCCCGCCACAATTGATCGTCTCAACGATTGTTGATATAACACTTAGATATATTAGAGTTGTTATAAAGCTTTGTACGCATCTACCAACTCTAGTGTCTGTGGAGTCAAACAATCTTCTCACGAATCTTCTAACAGTTTGTGTCCGTAGATTCATATTTTCTCTATCATTTTCTTGTCTGTTGCACGGACAGTTGTTCGCAATGTTTGATTGATTAAAACATTCTTCGTCGAAGCAGCAGTCATTTATTTCATCAGTTGATATTCCAAAATATTGCAGCTCCTCTTGAAATGCCTCAACACAGTCTTCCAAAGAAAGGTGAAGCTTCCCATCTTTATAGTACCTCAAAATGTACCGAAACATGTGTGGATCTCGATCGAGAAAATATTCCTTTTTTTCCTGGTCGAAGAAGAGGTTCAGGTGCTCGCTTCCAAGCAAAGTGTGGGGGTGTTTTTTCAAGGTACTTTCCCATGTGGAAAATTTTCTTCCGCTCACGTTAAGTGTTATGATTTTATCATCTTTTCTCAGGAATCGCCGGCCTCGTCTTGATTGAAGTGTCATGCATCAACTTTGTGTTGCCGATGATCAATAACCATGGGTCACTACCTTCTTATTATTCTCCTGTAAAAAGACGATTAATTTTCCATGAATATTTGTTACAGTATTCAAATATATCATTTGTTTCGTTTTAGAGGGCTTTTGTGTGGGACATACATATTTCAACAGAGTTAAGACTTTTTTCTGTCAGTTTTGATTATATAGCCTTGTCTATTCTGAATTATTGAAGCACGCTGCTGCAATTGTGCAATAGTCGATTGTTTTACTTTTGTTTCTAGTCTAAACAAGATGTATTAAACTGTCACTTTTTAGAGAAAAAAGAAGAATCGAAAAGGAAGCCGACTACAAGAAACGAAGCAAATGGGGAAAAAATAAATCAAATTAACAATGGTCACAACTGTCGAGATTAAGCCGTCGTCTTTGAAATGATTTACCGAATCGTAATTTATAGAATGTATGTGACGTTGCGTGGTCCCCATTTCGTTCATGGTAGTCAACGAGTCTCCATAACTTCTTCGATGGTTTTAAAAGATAAGTGCATGTCCGTCCCTAAACACTGAATGACCATCCGGATAAAATAATTATGCACGTGAGAATTTTCTTTCTTTTTTTCTTCTTCTTCTTTATTTTTTGTTTTGTTTTGTTTTTTGTTTGTTTGTTTGTTTGTTTGTTGTTGTTGTTGTTTTGTTTTGTTTTTTTGCTTCTGCTTAAACCAGGAAGGTTTTAGCAAATTGTTGTCACGCAGTATATGTTTGTAAACATATCAAAGGAAAATCGGTTAATACTGATTTTTCTCAAAAAAGTAAAAACGCACATACGTTTGGCTTCACACAGCACTCAAAAGCCCAACAATTTAATTGGTTAGTGAAGATAACAGTGACAATGCATAAATGAAATTCAATGATAAGGCAAGATCATTGAGTTTGGGTTGGAAAAATATCATGATAAATTATTAGTCAATGTGCTGGTTTACTCTGCGAGAAATATGGATATGAATATGTACAATTTGGTTCAATATCCAACTTTTTCCTATATTATGATATATACTTTTGACAACAAACGAGAAACAGTACATTTTAAAATAATAATGATTATTTTTTTGTAAGCCCAAAATATATATTCTTTGTGTACATCGAGTATTCAGAATAATTTTGATGCTAAACTTTTGCTGACCTTTTAGCATCTTCTGCACAACTGAGCAACAGCTTTTCGCTTATAATTACCTCATTTTTTTCATATTCCAAAATAAAGTACATGAAGAAGCACATAGATATGACTAAATTATTTTAGTTTACCTCAATCTCAATATATTTAGTGTTTTTCCATTGCTATTCCATCTTAAAATTGTATGAACCAAGCGATGTTTTCGAGTTTTACCGATAGTTGTTTTTGAAGTAAAATATACACCTGTATAATCGCTATGGTCTAGTCAAATGCAAAGCGGGACAGAGAAACAAACCTTTCAGCTCCTGTTGAGAACATTGTCCGGAAGTTTGTAAGGCAATTAAAATTTTTGACAAACTAGTGATGAATAATAATGAGTGAAACTTAAGTACATCTGCCTGGAAAAGGTTATTGGAAAACACTCTGGCCGGAATTGATTAACATCACAATCAGGTCTCTAATTCGTCTACAAACTTACCATTCTTTTTGGAGAGGCAGTAGGATGCTGAACTAAAGTAGATGTTAAAAAGAATTTAACAGAGCCTAAAGGCTTTACCGACGTGACATAGGACGAGCTCTGTGTCTCTCCGGCAGACTGAAAAAGAACACACTTCACTTGGCGAAACTGACGCGGCGTCTCCCGCTTGAAAACTCGATGAAAATGTGTTTTAATTTGTACTTAGATGTTAAAAAGCCGGTCCGGCAATGTTTTAGTATCTATTGATAAACAGGAACTAAAGGTGGGTTTAAGCTAATTTTTGTTTCCATAGTGATCTTGGATTAAACCATATGAATCCTTTACTTTCCTTTATTAGAAAATGTGCTAAGGTAAAGCGTTGTTGTTGTTGGGGTCTTTTTTTATTTTTTCTACTCGAAAATACACCAGAAATACAGAAGTCAACAACATAACAATAATAAAAACAAATTATTTATGTAGTCAATATTGTTTGGTGGTCCCTGGTCAATACAAGATCTCAATTTAGCACCTGAATATATTTTCGAAATGTATTTTGATAGAGCGATCGCTTGGATGACTAACGCGAACAATTGATTCAAAGCGAGGCTGGAGCTTTCAAAATAAGGTAAATGTATGGATTTGAAATCCCCAGCCTCAAAAGTATTCTTATGTGGTCAGTCATGCAAAATTCAGCAAAGGTCTATGGTACTGTACTGTATTGGAGAAGGAATTTTGTTATTGATCAAGTTGATTCATTTATCTGTGTTTCTTTCTTCATTTTTGATTAATTAGTGCAACGTGCACATGATTTAGGACCTGTTTATACTCGCCTATTTCCTTGATGTAATTTACTGTAAACAACTACGCTTTTCCTGAAAGTATTTCGACTTATTTTTTTCATTTTCAGTCACGACTCTCTGTTTTCAACTTTGGTCAGTTTATACTCCACTGATCAATATTTTGCTTTGTCAAGAATTTCTCGTCTATAAATGATATATAATCTAATACACTAAGATATTTCTGTCTTTCTCGTTTTTCTCGTCTCCGAAACTGTACTTTATCAAATGTTATGTCTAAATCTAACATCTCATGTTTTAACGATAAAAAAGATGTAGCTATAAGGAAAAGGTTTACGTTATGAATTTCTTACCTTGTTTTTTCCTAAAAGCTTTGAATACAATTAAATCTGCTGTTTTTAGCCTTACAATTAATCTTTGTGATCATGAATAAACTAAGGTACGTAGCTTTGCCAAAGTTCATTTGAGTGCTTTAACACCCACACAAACTCTTTTCGTGAGCATTTACAGTTTCTGTCTGCTTCCTTCCTGCCGCGGTCGAGTATCCCACGTAAAATATCATTTTTTTGTACACCAAGTAGGAAATTTTCCACAGCGAGGCTAGAAAAAAAAGTCTAGTATTGCATGACAAAACCTATCAACTCAGTTCTAAAAATAACTGCAGAACTGAGATAATTAAAATAGCCCTAATAGAGGCTTTGCAGGGGCAGCCATTGTGTTGTTCAGCTGAAAAACAAAATTATACATTTTACATTAGGAAATGCGTTCCTCCCGGGAGAGTTTGATCCAACATGGCTGCCTTTGGCACGTGATTGTACAGAGGCTCTATAAAAATATCGATCCTAGTTAGCTAATTTTGGAAACATGATGAATACTTTTAATTTACGAACAATTTTAATTAAGGGATTGTATGTAAGCAGCTTTACTAGGAAATTGAAGGACACTCAAAGATCCAATAATAGCTTAGCCAATTAGTTAGTTGTTTGCTATTGCTCTATGTAGCTGTTTTCGTCTAGATTATTTATATTCCTTTCATTGTACTTCATATTTTTGTTAATACAGGACTCGATCGCCTGCATGAAAACCAACAGCGTTATCGAGGACAACATATAGTGTTTACTTTTCTAACTTTACCAAGATATTGTGCTACTATAAATTACATAACGTCTTCTACTAATATTACATATCTATTTATATACAGCAACTTTCTTCGCTTTCACTCTACCTATTTGCACAAACATTGTAAGCTGAGACCGAAAGGGCTCCTGGGTACACTAGTAACATGGATTTTCGTATGTTTTATCTATGAATTTGCTACATAATCGTGTTTGGAATACCAAGAATTTGTCTCGATCGCTGTTTGAAACGTCCACGTTCACACGCTTCTTTGAAATTATCTTATCAACAGATTTCCCAGTGTTCACTTCGGTCTCAGCTTCTATGTTTTGAAGGTGTAAATCCTAGCAGTATATGGCAATGTATATATTCATTCCTTGGCAAGGAATGAACGAAATTAAGCATGGGATATAGCTTGGCAAAGTATTTTTAAATAGCAAAAAATGAGTAAAAAACTTACAAAATCAAGTATTATATTTCAGTGGCAGAATATGTCTTGATATACGTGTTTCAATGGCTGAATATGTATTGATATATCACCGATGTCATAAAACACTTTGGAAAATAAATATGTACATAAAAACGGCACCTGCTAATATAAGTGAGATGACCGATATCACTTTCCTAATATATTCGACATTACATATCTATATCTATTCTTGAGGGCCACATGTTTGTTAGTTTTAAAACTATCTAGTGTTACCCTCGTTAAATAAAGCCGTTATTATTATTATTATTATTATTATTATTATTATTATTATTATTATTATTATCATCATCATTATTATCATCATTATTATTATTATCTAATAACTTAAATGGCCCAAGATTCTTAATGTTTATAAAATTGATCTTCTTTCGTGTTCGTTCGCGTTCATTTCCTTATGTTGATTTTGTAAACTTGATAATTGAATGGGTTAATTGCCCTATTTAGTAAAAGTAATAACATGTTTTTGTAAATGTTATTGCCTTCTGTACAAATACCGGTTTGAAAGAAATGAATGTATTGAGTAGCCGGCGGCTCTCTTCAATCGCAGCAAGATATATTCTTAGCAAAAACTATATGATTATCTTCATTTTGGTAGAAAAAAATTGTAAAAAAGATATTTTCTTGCTTACAAACGGAATCTAGCGATAAACTATAATAATAATTAATAATAATCTTCTACAGCAGATCCACGTAGTGGCTATTCTTCTGCTGGCACTCACACTCACTACCTCTACATTAAATATTTTACATACAACGCTCAACTCACATGTTGATTTTTGCTGAGGGAGGAAAAACCGGAGAATCCGGAAGAAAAACCCTCGTGGCATGGTAGAGAACAACACATCAAACAAATAACTCAATTCACATATGATCAGATGCTCGAGCCGGGACTCGAACCCGGACCACAGCGGTGAAAGGCCGGTGCTCTCACCACTCGGCCAACCATGCCACCCTGGCTTGAATTAAGGCACGGTTACATAGTGCAGTTTTTGTTTTTTTTTGTTTTTTTTTTGGAATTCGTCTCGCAAAGGCGTTGTAAAACAAGTCGTACGAACCCGTATCATACCCTTTATCGCGCAAAATTATGTCGAGAAACGATTGTAGCAACATTTTTTAGCGGTGCGCCTTGTAAAGCTGGTGTTAGACGAGACGACGACTTCGCGTGCAAAGCTGTGCACGAAAGGGTCATGGTATGTAACTAACCACACGCAAATATTTTTAGCGTAATTTTGGCTTTGACAGCACGTTGACAGTTTTTCAGTTAGATGTCAACTACTCGCTACGCAAAATTTACTATTAAAACCTGCACGTAAGCCAACCTATTCCGGCTCTAAGTCGTTGTTGCCCGTTTTATGTCTTCCACTTGTTCTTCCACTTCTACTTCTACGGGACCCGTAAACGGAACTCAAACAGTAACATCAATACTTCTCGACATGCACCAAGGTTTATACATACAATTATTGACAAGTGGAAGACATAAAACAAAGTTTTTAGATAATATTCTTGGGCTTGGAAAAGAAAAAGACAAGTGGTATATAACGCTTTCCGAATCATAATCATATATTCCCTACTTTTCGCGTTTTTCTTTTATATCCAGAAATACAGATTAATTGTTTTTATAATAAGATTTGTTCAAAAGTGATTCAAATATCCTCGTTCTAACTGATTTAGTTTTGTTAAATCTAGCCTTTTTCAGTGTAGGCAAAATGTACACAATAACAAGTATAACTTGAAATATACTGACATTATCCAAAAGGTACTACGGAATATACACGTTATCTGAAAGTTAACAAATGTCGGTCTGAAATATCTGTTGGGTGTTATGCAATTTAAATCTGCTAAATCATCTATGCATCTATGGCAATTTGTACCTAACCAGATAGAAAAGCAAATTCACCCTAATACAGTTTAGGACACTTTTGTTCGAAAACTGAATTACGACAATTAGCGTTAGCCTATGCAGAACTAATTCTGAAGAGAACCATTCATTTTAATGTAAGATTAGCGTTAATCGCCCTTCGAACAACTGGACTCCAGATATAGAATTGGAAAACCACCTCGGCACATCTCATATTTGGGTATTGGCGGGGTGCTAACCCAGAACGCAAAAAACAATTAGGTAGATTGTCGACCAAAATTAACCACCCCAATCTCGTATCGGATGCAGTATAAGCTTCCCAAGAATACAACAAATATATAAGCAAGCAAATTGTCAAACGGCCCGAACACTCAGATATAGAACTTCAGGTATTTGGGCTGTTATCCAAATATATTGTGGTTCAATTTTAACCTTGGTTTAATTATTATTTCTCTTTGTTTTATACTCATCGCCATACATTACCCTATACAAAAAGAAAGAATTGAACCAAAGATGAAATTGAACCACAACATTTATACCACCCAAAAAGTCAGAATCTTTAATCTCATGAAAGACATGATAGAAGCTAGACAAGAAGGTATAAAACCGACAATGCAGTTTCCTTGCTTAACAATTTACCTGATTCTTAACTCGTCAATGTAGTTTGAAAAGAATTGGACTTACTAAAGGCAAAATGTATAGCGTGCGAAATATCCTGGCAATTAAACAAATCAAATCTACCATAGTGCAACCATGCGAGTAATCAATAATTAAATCAAAAGAACGCAACGTTTGATTCTATAACCTGGATCCTTAGCGGATTGCCGAATCTTTCTGCTTCAGCTTCTGGAAAAGAACCTTTGGCGCGAGTTAAAATCAATGTTAATTTATAAATTTTTGTCGCAAAACAACTTCATTTTTGTAATTATGCATGCAACATGCAAATTGAGCTACGAGGACATACCTGCTTTCCGAGAATGATCGGAGGTATTTAGCACCACGCTATAAATCAAGTGACTAAAATCAACTGATCTCGTTCACAACGTCAGTGAAAACGCAAGCGACCAGTGGACCTGGAAGCTGTCCCCGACTAGTGTACCCTTTCCAACTCCTCATGAAATAAAGTAGTTAATAAGATTTATACCGACGTTCTAAAATTCATGCTGAGAAATAAGTCACCTTAACCTCTTGAACATCACCCCAAATTACAATAGTGCCATGGTCGATAGTTCGTTAGCATAATAAGCCATTTCACGCTTTCGTCCGTCATTTTGAATTGGGGCACACGCGGCAAAATCTATAGAAATCTGGATCAGCTTTGGCTGCCCGTAACTCGGCCCAATTTTAATGGATTACAAAATCTAAATTTCATTAATAAACAGATATGCAAATAATTTGTCAGAGCGAAAATAAGACGAAGGTAGGAATTTTGACTACTTTTTATAAGTCAATACTCTTTTACGAATGATCTTATATATTTACGCACCGAATGTTTTATTTTGAAAGCAAAAATCTCATTAATTTTCTCGATTTATAATCTTTCAAATTCATCATATTTACAGTCATAAATAACTAAATATCTTTTCAAAAAATGTAAGTTTTTGAAAATTCATTAAAATTGAGCCGAATTATGGGAAGTCAAAGTGATCCAGATTTCTATAGATTTTGACACGTTTGCCCCAATTCAAAATGGCGGACGAAAACGTGAAGTGGCTTATTGCAATTTGCACCTTGAAAAGTGTAAAAATATAGTGTATACTTATGTAGTGAGCAGTCATGGATGTCAATTTCGTCTTTGCGCTTAGATATTGACGAAACACTTTTCAGTGACAGTTAGAATTAAATAAAAGCTAAGTCTTTAATGATAAAGTTAACATTCGCCTATGCAAAGCATCCACAGCTACAACAATTTATGCCATGCCAGTAACCGATTTGTAACGACAAGAACGCGCGCGTTGGGCTAATACAAAAAGGATTCTTCCAACACTTTTTTAATATGAAAAAATAGCCTTTTGCTTACCTCATGTTTTCCAATGCAGTATTTTGTTTATCTCGCGAGGTTGATACCAGTGGGTACTAATTGATTATCGTGCTGGGACTCCCGGTCGAATTTAATTTGATCTAGACGAACTTTAATAAAAATTTAGCTATTCGGCAGCTTAGATATTGGTATAAAAGGCCATATTGTTTTGAGAACAAACAATTTAAGCTCAGTATATATAATTGTCCATCCACAGTAAAAGCGTTTTAACTTAAAAATAGTTATAAACCAGCTGAAATATTGCTGATAAATTGTTGATATATTAAGTAATTCAGTTTTGCAGCCATTTACTGGTTTAAAATCTGATAAGAATAATTATTTTCTAAACAAATGAAACTCGTACCTTTTCATCCATTTACTAGTTCAAGCTCGTACGCCGATTACTCTTAAACTGGCTATGAATTTTTGATTGATCAAATACGTTGTCTTTCCCGTACGGTTAAAATCGTAACTTGTAATCATTTACTCGCACGCCAATTATCCTTGCTAAAAACCGAAATATCTGACTAATCGAATAAATTTTCTATCCTATACAAACAAATAAGACAGATGCATCAGTAAAGCATTACCTTAAGACCATCTATCTTTCAGTGGATCGATCAGTCAAGTGGCTCACTTTACTCATTTGTTTTATCGTGGATTTTGAACTCTTTTAATTGCTTTCAAGCTTTCAATGAAAAATGAGCAAAGAACTTAAGTAGCACGCTTATACTTGACGTACATGAATGTTAATAGAACAAGAGCAAGGTGTTCGGTAATACAATACATTCTTCGCCCTCAAATTAATTATTTATTTTTATGATTATGGACTGTTAGAATTAAAGACTGACCTAATAAACATCCTATTGAAACAAAAAAATTCGTCGTAGCAACACCAGAAAATAAGTTACTGAAAATAAATGCCGCTCGCCGTCATTCGTGCAGCCGCCATCTTGGATCGTTTCTGAGTGACGATGGTCGATCTATGGTATTTTGAATATGTTTGAAAAAACGTGTAATTACCTTTACAAACCTTGAAATTCATTCGGAGGAATTGCTTGTCAAGCTTTTCATTAGTAAGCTACCAAAAACGCAAACTTAATCAAAAATTTATAACTTTGTCATGTTGTTTAAATTATTCAAACACCTGAAGCCACATTTCAAAGCCAGCTTATGAATTACTGTACAAACTGAAGAAAAATGCAATGAACCATCAGAATATAAATTGAAAAAATAAGAAAAAGCGCCCATGTAGAATTACACGTATATTACACGTATTTACGTATCATAAATAATTGCTAAAGCGTGATGCTCTAACAGCGAGTATTGACGGCTTGATTTCAGTGAGCTACTTGCCCAGTGTTACAGTAAGTGAACAATCGAATTTCTGTGCAGAACTCCCCCCCCCCCCCCCCCCCCGTGCCCTCTTTACAATGTTACTGTGAAAATCCCGACACCTACGACTCGGCAATCAGTTTGAAATACCTTTTATCTAGCAGCAACATTGTACAGGGGGAAGGGGGTCCAATAGCACTACGGTCACAAAGTGTACAATTGTAGAAATATCCATTGAATGCACGTCGTGCCAACTAATTTTGGCAAGGATTGTAGCTTCTTTTAATTTGCCAAACGAATGGAGTGATTTGATCTGAGAACCGAGAATCGTGTTTTTTTTTAATTCTTATTTACATTGTTTGGGACTGGCTTGTAACGCTCATAAATTAGTATGGAACAAATCAACACTTTTCATCGTAAATTAGAATGGTACAAATATGATGAAAATGTGACCTGGTTCATCCTGAGTTAAGGATTAAAGCCGAAACGTATAGAATTACATATTTTTATTTATCAAAAACTCTAAGAAAAAATGAAAGAAAGGGAAAAAACAACAACATAAAATAAAGAAAAAAATTAAGCTAATTTAAAAATAAAAGACAAAAATACTTACACAAGCAAAATGAAACAGAGGTATTTGTACGTTGGCTTGTTTTGTACAGATCGGTTTAAAGGCCCTGGTTATATGAAGGCCGAGTTCAAGTCTTGGTAGCCAAGATAGCTCTTTTGTTTTTAGTATCCCCCAGGGAAAAGAAAACAAAAGAGTTATCCCTGCTACCAGGGACAACTCGCTTTCATATAAACAGCCCCTTGAAGGTCAGTGTTTAGTCTCGCCATTCAAATTTTCAAATGCTGAATATTAAATTTGTACAGTTAAAGGGGACACTATATTGGAAGAACGACCTCGATGAATTGAATCTATTTTTATAATTAAATCAACTTAATGGTGTTATTTTTTACGAACTAAACACTGGCCAGGTGAGAGATAGTTATCATCGTAAAAGACTGACCAACAGGAAGACATTGTTCATAATGTGTTTTAAGTGCTAACTCTTTGTTTATACAACATTCTCGGCAGCCTACACTATGCATTACAATTATAAGGGCTTATTTGAATACACATTGATAAAAGAAGCCATTTTCGGAATGCACCGTCTTTGTTTTCTTTCACAAAACATCACTCACTCCACTCTGTTTCCTTACAGCGAGCTTCCTGGCTTCTGTTGGCTTTTATGGTCTTGTTGACGATGCGACATACGATTAACGACATACGACATTTTACAATATATCAGCATATTTCTAATATACTATAAAGTATACAGAAGCTTATAATAAACTATTCTATTAAAATGACATTCCATCTATCCAGGTTCTGTTTAGTTTCTGTGCAAACAAATAAGTTAGGGACGGACCATTTGATATTTGTAGGGGGGTGGGTCAATTTTCAGTGTGCTCGAATTTTTTTTCCCGCCCTCCAGTGTTGCACGATATTTTTTTGCTGTGCCAAGCACTTGCACTATATTTTTTTTTCATTCATTTTTGATAGTTTATATATACAGAACGATTGTCTAATTTTTCATTTATAGTCTATATACGTAATGTACAAAGCATAGTTGTGCATTTACTCATTTACTACTATAAACGTGGCATAGTTAGTATATATATCTACATATCTCAACGAAAATGTAGACTAAAGTTTCATTTGTAAGTTGGTTAACGGAACTCAAGGTATATCTTCCTCTGAAGTATGTAAAACAGTCTCCGTACTGATTGAATCCGTATATTGAGCACTGGAATCGAAATGGAATTGTTCCATGGGAGTCAGAGTACTGATCGGCAACCAAAAAGTTCGAAGCTTGGTTTTTTGACAGCACTTTAGGGAGGTTTTTTACGTTTGATGTAAGCAACCACCCACCCTGAGAAAAATATGTTATATATACTAATGAAAGTGTTGTCGGTAAAGGCAGAGCGCGGAGCGCGAGCCAGTCATCAAACATTGAGCTACAGGTGATCACGACGACTCACTCCAGCACTTTCCCATAGACGCTGGACGCTTTTGTAATGCCGGACATGAGCATCACCCGAGAAAGACTAACCTGTTAGTCTAAGATAATTTGACCTACATTGTTGTTTATTTATGTTTAAAATGCGAGCGCGAAGCGCGAGCCGCTCAGTAAAAATTAAAATATAGATAATTACAGAGACCACTTCCCTGTGGACATGGGATGCTCTTGCAGTGCATCTTAGCATTAGTAAAGAAAGACTAAAGTAACAAGATGAATTAGCCTATGGTGCTATTCATTTCTGTCTATGCGAGCACGAAGCGCGAGCCCCTCGGTAAAAGTTCAGTCGTGTAGATGTTTGTGTAGTCACTACTTTCAAGTGAATATCCTGTGCCTTTACAATTTTCTTAAGGATCAAATAATTGATCCTTCCACAAAGATTTGTGCTACTTGCTATCCTCAGACTATATGTTACTTATGGCGAGCGCGAAGCGCGAGCCGCCGCTTGGCAGAAATTGTGCATTGCAAAGGAGTTGAATGTCGGTCTCTCATAATAGTTCACTTCCAACAATATATTTAGATTCCAAGCAGGCGCTGCCTGGATTCCAAGTAATTTAAAGCTGAATCTTCACGGCACGTCACTGACTTCCATGCTTGCTCGATATTTTTTTAATGGCAGATGAGCTTGCTCGATATTTTTTTTAAGGTTCGAGAGCTTGCTCGATATTTTTTTTGGGATTTAACCCACCCCCCCTACAAATATCAAATGGTCCGTCCCTTACTACGAGTTTGATCGTTGGGAGTAGCCGTTGTCGCTTCGATTCTTCCGATCCCAAACCTGTGTTCCACCCTGTTTTGATAAACAGACATGTTTTGTCATCAAATTGGAACGTTGTGACAATGAATTCTAAATTGAAACTGAAGTTCTATTAACCCTACAGTGTTTTCAGACATTTAGATTAAAAATTTTCAATTCAACATATCACAAATCTACTGATTACAATATGCTATGCAATATTTCAATAGAATTCTAATTTATTCTTCTTTAATTGGGCATCCATAGTTTCTATTAGCCTTTTTAATACAATAGACAACTCAGATACGATGCTATTCAGTTTTCATTCAAATTGTAAAACATTTTGGCAGCGACTGAATTCGATCGAATAATCTTTTTTCTTTTAATCCTGGAATTCATTCTGATTTTCGAAACTTTTGATTTTCATTCTATAAGTAGTACTCAGCGGTTTCCAACTAGAAATAATCAATGTCTTCTAAAAAGTAGTCTATTTTGTAATTGTTCAAATATTTATTGGTTCTAGTATCGCAGAGATGTCATTTGAGACAGTATGGGATTGTATCATTTATTCAAATATGTTTTTGAATTCCAATTTATTAGTAGTTCGCATTTTATTTTGATCATCTTTGTTATGGCTGTTGGGGGATGTTAGCATATACTTTTACATGAATGTTATGAAACCAAAGCAAACTAAACAGATTCATGATCAAGTTCTTAAAATACCATTCAGAATTAAAGTCAAAATGGATTTCAAATCTTACCGATGTTTGATATAGTATAATAACCAATAGGCAGTGTTATGACAATCTTTTAAAATTCTTCTATATCCTATCCTTTAATCCTATCCTTTAATTTCTTATGCTATCCAAAAAGCAAACGATCTGATCTGAAGCCTTTTTCTATTCCTTCACGGTAATTCGATATTCAAAAATGTAGGTAATAGAGTATGACAACCTATCAAAATTATTTTGTTCGAAATGTAACATTAGACTAACGCTCGATATTTTGTTTTAGTTCATAACACTCTACATACCAAAATTCCGTCGATTTAAATGCAAATAACTGTCGACTGCTATGCAGCTGTACAGTTCTGGTGTAAAGCATAATTTTGTTATATATATCGAGCTTTTTTAAGTCAATGTTTTCATCAATAATATAATATATATCAAAGAAAGATGACTTGAAGGCACATGCGGTTATACTCCATTGTTCCAGTGCATCTCGTATACTTACATTTTGAGAATTCCCACAATTTCGTTCGTTGATCGGTGTCTAAATAAAAGAGCGGTTTGTTTTAAACACAAAATTGAAGCTTTCAAAAGCGTTCGACAGCAATAATGTAAGGTAGTATTCTACAACGCAAATGACTAGGATTGTTGTTACAATATATATGCAGGTGGTAATCTAATGTCGTTATGATTTACTAACTTTAAATTTTAAATCGTTCCCATTGTCCGCGTGGCACGTGCATTCCATGAGCAGGTTATTTAGCACATTTGAACCATGGAAATCATCAAGTAGTTTATATTCTAAACAAGAAACCTTTTTTCCATAAAATTGAAGGGTTCAAAAGCGTTCGACAGCGGTAAAGTAATTTCCATTCTAAAAAAGATGCCAATTAATCTAAACATCGGTATTTGGAAAGGAAGAATACATTCATTTTCAGAAAGTAAACAAGTAGGAAGTTTTTCGATTAAAAAACGGAGGCTCAGAGCAATTCCACAGGATTGAATTAAAAGTTTATTACATTCTGTTGAGAAAGCAATGAAAAGATAATTGATGAATATTTAACATAAATGGTGAACTGTGCTCATCAATTTATCTACTCACCAATGAATTTATCACATAAATAGTGAACAGTAGTCATATTGCTTCATATTGATTCAAGGATCCTTAGCTTTTGTCAGACTTTTCTCACTCACTAAAAATAAATTTGGCATATATTCACTTTTTGAGGGCGTCTATTCAAACTGGCGAGACATGGAATTACTTATAACAGAGATCTGTTTGAGTGGGAGGAGGAGAGGGAGGAGGAAATTAAGAATCTTGATAAAGCCTATATGTATGATAGAAGATAATTTTTTATAGGCTTTTAAGGCCGATTTTGCTGTAAATCCTTTTGGAAAGACTGCCGCAATAATTGGCTCAGTTCTAAATGATCTCCGCTTGAATAAACACAGGAAGGCTAGAGTTTCTTTGGAGGATAATTGCTGTGTTTTCATTAATCGAACAGTGAACACCCCAGTTTTTCAGCACACATATACACACGAACACAAACACAGAAACTACTTAACTATAAACAAATAGTAAATTGGGAAACATTATAAAAAGATAAAAAGTTAAACTAATTTTTGTGAAATGCGCGTTCCGACTTGGCCTCTGGCAAAGAAACTAAAACAGATAAGACATGACTTTATTTAAGAAAATGAATTATAATAGAGTAGAAAGTACCCTAGGGACGATCGAGCTAAAACTTTTACCAGTGGATTACAGTGGAGTCCTTTGGGGGTATTGAACTTAGGTTTAACATCCTCTATACAACACTTCATACTGAAGAAGGCATTCAAATTTTATAGACCACTTCTAAGAATTGAAAAAGTCCATCAAAACTAGTAGAAGTACTTTTCAACAAGATGCTTGCCTATTGGAATACAGTTATCAGTGTTCTTGAACCGTTGTTTTCAGCAAAATGTTTTCTTATGGCAGAATAGTTATGTTCTTGAGTAAGGTCAGGTTGATGCGAGTTCCGTGTACTATAACAGCATCACACGGATCACATTTCAAAAAAAAAGGTAAACAACGCATTGATTATTAATGATGACATGCAGGCGTATTTTCCTTGGGCCTAAGAATGTTTTGAACTACAAAAAATCTCGATACTAATCTCGATACTAATTTTCAAACTCAAGGATCTCAAATGCTTGACCAAAATTGCCAAAATTGGCAAAACTCTGTTTCTTAGAAGGCAAGGAGTACCTTAAAGTTCGTGGATTGGTACGTGTTGTCAGTGACAGCCACATCTTTATTTACGTTCGCAAGAAAAAGAAGAAGATTCGATTAGATCACTAGGATAATCCAATTTCGGATAAAATAGAGCGAACCATGTGACATTGGCTATTAAATGCCTCTGATGTCGATGATAATTGATAAACCGCGTTATGAAACATAGTGCTCACTAAGCAAGACTCATATTGTTTACCAATACGACTATTAAAATACGATAATAGTCCGACAAGTATTCGTGTGTTTTCTGTAAACAGATTTTAGTCCATCCATTCTTGATGATATGCATCCCGAAAAACACGTTTATCATCAGCACAGAGTTACTTTGTGAATTTGATTATTTGTTTTTGGATTTTTTGAGAGTTATAAGGAAATCTTTAGCAGCTTTTGTATTGTGTATAATACCAAAGTATTATCGACATCATCTCCTATAATACGATGAAATCATACCTTTATCTCCGAGCCGTTCTTCATTTGAACACACGAAAGTGTTCACCATCAAGGGCCGGAGTGGGGACCCCACTGCAACGCCATCGTAGTGTTTAAACAAATTAGCGTTGAATTGAAATAGTTGTTTAGTTGTAGTGCCCAACTCTAAAAGTTCCACATGTTGTTCTCTTTCTATATTTAAATCGTGCTTTGTATTGAACCAATCATTCATAAACGCTTTGTCAACCAATATTTGAATCATTTCATTCATTCAGTAAACAACGCGGCATGACATCATATGAAGCCAGAAATTGGTCAGATTCAATGCCTACTTCACGGATCTCATCAAACAAATCAAATGTGGGTTTCATCAGAGGAATCAAATACCACAATCTAAAATGCATAAACCATGGAGCCAAATAAACCATGGAGTATTAAGCCTCCGATGAAAAAGGTGTTTATACCTTAATCGTCTCTCTTTTGTGTCAAACAATAGGAAAATATTAGTTTACACAGCTTTTAAATGGCCGTCTGTCCAATTGAAAAATACTACAGAACTAAGGGGGTGTTTACATGGCACTAGGATCATCCTAGCAGGCGAATCATCCTACCTGCTATACATTTACTGCATTCTGTTTACATGGAAATTTGTGTCTTCACTTCGGGTACTAGGATCATCCTACTGATTCGCCTGCTAGGATGATCCTAGGCTAGGATGATCCTAATGCCATGTAAATTAAAGACCCCCTAAGTGTTCAAGCGGTCATGGAGTGTCGCCACGTAACGGTTCTTTTTATCACCTGCGTTATGAAGTCATTTTCACCTCTTTAGCTCAGGCCGCAAGGATTAGCAATAAAAACACCATTGTTTATGAAACAGTAAAACCGGCAATTTCAATTACTTTTTACTCAGACCACTTGAGGTTCATCATCATGAAAACAGTCGTAGTACAAAGCATGTACACAATAATAAGGTCTAACTGTAGGTAGCCCGAGTGAACGCTTTTAGCCGTCCGCAGTTTTAGACAAAACACAGATCCGAAAAACATATCAGGCATACTGCAGCAAAAAGCAGCTATAAAATGCTTAAATCGTTGTCAAATTAATGGCAAATTGTGGTTTTTGGTTTAGAGATATCTCCTTGGAAAATGAGGCGGTCCGTTTGTGTGGTATTGTTCTAAAAGACGCATGAAGTTAGTATACAACGTGCGGCTAAATATCGTAATCTTGAAAGCTTCATGTGATCCTTTCGATTCATTGAAATCAATCAAATCGATTGGAAAGGAAATGTTTACCAATTGAGTTTCTTAGCAAGCCGCAAGTAAAATTGTATTTTTTGGTGTCAGTTGATTTCTCCTAAAGTCCCAATTTCACTACAACCTTTAATTTTAGTCAATGACACTTATCCCTTAAAATCCGGGCACATGGACCGGTTATTTCTGGCACAGTTCTTGTAATTCTCATCATTATACTTTAAATAAAAGTCATTTTTCACTATCCTTAATGCGATTTGGTTTAAAAGTTCCCAAACGCAAACCACAATGCCCAAAGGAACCGCGGACCGCTTTCATGCCCAGATTGAGGAGTACCGTGGAAAGGTTGTCGTGTAATTGGGATTTAAAGTACCTATAAAACAATTTTTTCTTTTTGAAAAACAATAGTTGTTAGAGAGCATAGTGAAAATAGTTTCGTACTTTCCAATTTTCCAAGATACAAAGGTTTCAAATCGGAGATGACGAAAAACAAGGCATCATTTGTTATAAAAAATCAGGCCAATCCAAAATTGTGCTGGACTTTTTCCATTTGTAAATCATTTCATAGACATAATTTACAGTTTAGCGAAAGATGTTGTTGTCTGATTGATTGATTGAGGAGTATTTGTTGTAAAAGCCACAAGAAGTTAGCCTAAATCCCTTGTTTAACGTAATCTTATTTGCATTTTTAGATTTGACCCTTTTATGCCTTGAAAAATATCATGGACTCAAATCACTGAATATTAAAATATTTTCACTACGCTGTCTTACTCACTGAAGCTAGAACCTTCCGTGACGGCGCCAGTTGGCGCGTTTGCCAGTTTAATGAGTTCTAATTTTTTTAAATGAGTTCTAATTTGTAAATTTGTTACTTCCCAAATAGTCACCTTCGTAGCCGTGATGTCCAGTTCCCTATGTAATCAGTTTTGAATATGATAAACCAACGAAAGCACTTCGTAAAAGGCCCGCTACAAATGCACAAACTTAAAAATGATATACAATACGACTTTTTCTTATGACACAATTTTACCATATTCGATCACAACAACCTCCAAATGTGCATAACTAGACGCCGTGTTACCTGATTCAAACCGGTTTTACTATTTCGATAAAACACGACACTTAATTAAAAAGTCTCTCTCGCGCGCTCAAGTGTCCTTTAATTAATTGCTGCCTATGAAGTGTCGTATTTAGATCCCCTATGAGATGTTTTTCCTATAATCATATCGAAAGGACACTTTGCTCTTTCCTCGCCTTTCCATCGTCTCTAAAGGACGTCACTTCGTGATGTATAAAATATCTGTGCATGTGGTATTCCCCGAAAAAAATTGAAATCTAACTGTATGCACGGATAACTGCAAGGATGAGCGCAATAATCAAAATTTGAAGCAGGTTCCCATTGATCTTGAAAAGTCAGTGAATTTTTGAAAATTTTAAAGGTCAGGAAATTGTCAGGGAATTTTAAATTTTGTCAGGAAAATTGTCTAAATGTTACAAAAGTCTATGAAAAGTCAGGGGATTTCGTGTTGGAAATGCTGGAAAGGTCAAACAACTATTTTAGCAGCTGCTTGGCTGCGGAATTCCACAAACCTTTACCGCTCCAAATTCCGCAGACTGATATCGGTTGAATGGAAATTGTTCTAAATTTGTGTTCAGTGAAAAATGGGATTTATAGGCAGTGAAAAGTCAGGGAAAAGTCAGGGAATTCTTAGCTTACCAGGAGAGTGAGAACCCTGCGAAGGAAACGTAGTAGGAAAGAAGGAAACTAGATAGCTTAAGTAGGAAACGTTTTTGTTAACACGGACGTCACACGTACGTTTTCGTTCATCCGTTCGCCGTCATAGATGAGGTTGCTGTTCTTGGTAGAAGGTGAAAACGTCTTAACTGACCTTCTGCTTAACGAAAACGGACACATCATCTATGATGGCTAACGCATGAAGAAGAACGTACACTGCGGTGACGTCTGCGTTGACAAAAACGTGTCCATAACTACAATCGACCGTAGACCTGTAAGTCGCTTTATATTTTTTAAGACAAGTGGGCAGCCAGGGAGTAAGATGATTTTACGAACGATAAAGGCCAATTTCCTTAAAAAGAATTCTTACCTGAAATACAAGAATTTACAAGAACTTTTTTTTTCAAAATGGGCTGAACGAATCTGTAAGGTATTTTATAAATCGGATGAGTCAGTAAAAAACGTTCAGGGTCCTAACGAGGTGCTTATAATCAATAGGGTATTAATGAGCCACTTGCCGCTGGCCATTTGGATCGGAAATTAATATGGGTGTATCCTAATAATTCATATTCTATAAACATAAAACATTGATATTCTGATAGACCTTATTATTAACAATTCTGTCTATACATTACTTTATACGCTGTGATTACAGACAGACATCGATCTAAATCAAATTTTGACCATAACATTTTTGAGTTTAAAATTTTCTTCTTTCTTTTTTGAGCAGTGAGATGTCAGCATGTTATCAGCATGTTGTGAGGCGTTCGAGACGCCGGATTTTCAATTATTATACTTAAAGATCCATAAGCCCGAAATTTATCAAAAACAATCGGCCAGAGTCTAATCTTTTCCCATGTTCTTTGTAGATTTCACGATTTTCGATGGTCCGGAACAATGGAATAGATAAATTTAGCGCTATGCATTACGATCAAATTTGACATTTCAAAAACCTATCATTTTTCCCTTGTGTGGGAGGATAATCTTTGAAAAGGATGGCAAATAACATACAGAGAATATTGTTGTTCCATTTTCTTTTCTTTCTTTTTCTTCTTTCTTTTCTTTTCTTTTCTTTTCTTTTTTTTTTCTGTTATTTTGTTATCATTTTTAGAGGTCGAGACTTCCTAATGAAGCATTCAAACCCTGAAGGACTTTTGAAATAGCGATTATTTCAATATTCATTTTTTTGCCCTCTATAAAATCCACGTGTATATATTTTGACAAAATTCAAATAAACTGGGTACACCGTTCTTCAAACCTTCGGTTTAATTAAGGCTTGGTACTTAAGTGTAAATAACTGTAATGTACTGAGTGAGAAAATAGACCTAGTTGAGGATTAATTGTGAGTAATCAGCATGTAGACGTAATGCATGATATCAATCATCACAAAACCTGCCGTCGCAACTTTGCTGTTTCCTTTGCTTCTGTTCTTTTGCAATTAAGTTTCAATGCGATGGCTTTTTCGCTGATCCAAGAAGATATTCAAATGACAAAAATCTCACTCTATCAATTAAATCGAAAACGAATGCACTCTTTGAGTATTTTAAGATAAGAAAAAAATTCAAAAGATTTATTAATATTAAAAGAAATATGAGCTGATAGTTTAATAGTTTAGTGTATATATATTATATACATTTTCTTGAGGATCCCGTTATTGGAGAATATCTCTGTAGGCCAAGCCTTGCCTTCATTGACAAAACGTGTCAAATGAAATGAAATAAAAATAAAAAATTAAATAAATGGAGAATACAACGTCGAACAGTATCATGAATTAGTGTTGACTAAAAACAAAGCCATTTCCCGCTGCTCTAACGCTATTGTAACCTGTTGTCGGCTTACAAAACACTACCGAATGATCTCAGTATCGGGCTATTCAATTTTAAGTAAGAATTGAAATAGACTAGAGGTTGTGAATATTTAATTGAGATGAGTTTTAAGTTAAACCATTTGGATTTTAACGTTGGATGTTCATCAACTCTACTAACCTGCGAGTTCTAGTTGCATGTTGCCGATAGCGTTCCAGTGGTTTAGTAAATGTTATTCGATAAAGAATGCTGCCGTTATTATAAACTGAAAATGCTCACCACATCTACATTAAAATGTCTCCTTTTGGTCTCTCTCTCTTTATTTAAGGCGCTGATAGCCAGCGTATAATTCTCATTAAACTCCACACTTATATCTTAACCAATAGGATTCCTTGAATCTGACGTCGCCATTGGTTCTTCAATACTTTTTTTGGAAGTAAATTACATGTCATGAAATGAACTGCCGGACTAAAACCAGCAGGATTAATTATCACTGCGAGTAATCCTGCCCTCTTTCTAATTTCTTTTATTACTGACGTCGTTAAATTGTCAAAATATATTCCGTTATCTGTTACTCTGGTGACCGAATACTTTTCTGAAAAATAATACCGAAAAAATAATCTCCAGTTCTGAAATTTGTTATTGACGCATTTAGCTGTAGCTTACCTTTTTGCAGGTAAGGTGTTTTTCCAGTTTCAGTAATTAATTCCTTGATACACGTTGTTAGTTTACGGCGGGAATGTAAGGTAATTATTATTATAGATTCCACATTATTAAAATGGCAGCCATGCACTCAGTGCTGTTTATGCACGAAAAAGATGCGTTGTCATACAATAGCAGCACCACTCGATAAAAGGTAATTCATTACAGATTCATTTCACATGGCTAAAATATTAACCACTCAGTGCTTTTTATGGACGAAACTGAAAGATGCATTATCATACAATAGAAGTACCACTTGATAAAAGGTAATTCATTACAGATTCATTTCACATGGCTAAAATATTAACTACTCAGTGCTTTTTATGGACGAAAAAAGATGCATTATCATACAATAGAAGTACCACTTGATAAAAGGTAATCATTACAGATTTCACATGGATAAATAGCAACAAATCAGTATTTTTTATGCATGAAAAAGATGCGTTATCATTCAATAACAGCACCACTCGATAAAAGGTAATCATTACAGAATTGGCATGACTAAAATAGCAACAAATCAGTATTTTTTATGGATGAAAAAGAATGATGCGTTAAATATCATTCAATAACAGCACCACTCTTTAAAAGGTACGTTATCATTACAGAATTGGCATGACTAAAATAGCAACAAATCAGTGTTTTTATGCATGAAAAAGATGCGTTAGCATTCAATAACAGCACAATTTCACATGGCTAAAATGACAACCGCTCATTGCTGTTTATGCACGGAAAAAGGTGTGATATTATTTAATTTAACAGTAATACTATCAACAGATTGATGTTAAAACACCTGAAAATCAAATTTGTGGTTTTCAAATTTTCTTTAATTTCCTATGCCTTTTTATTTCCACTTTGGATGGCCTCTTCTAGTATTCGGTTTTGTTTTTTAAAAGGTTCGGAACGAAGGATGTCGCGACACTCAGTATGTATGGCATCATCAATCATATATACTAAATACATCTTGACATTAATTATATTTTCCATTCATTTTGTTCATCTGCTTTCTCGATAGACACAATACATAATAATGATTTTTTTGTTATTGATAACGTAACGACCAGCAACTACTTAATGAACAAGTTGATGACGTCAGAACCGGCTTTGGGGCGTTAAATTTGCAGGAGATCTTTGCTGGAAATTGCTTATTTCCCAAGCTACAGCTTATGTTTGTCATTAGGCAATAAGAAGGGGCAATAAAACAAATAACCGTTTGAAATTGAGTGCCTTAATGAACCATTATACGGGCTAATCTTTGATCTAGTGACCAAATTGGATTTATCCTGGTTGGTCAACTAAGAAATGAATTATCTTAAATTGTTGTAAATACCGAGGTGGGCTGCATTTAGATCAAAATGGCGCCATTTGGGCTTATAGTAATCTTTTAGAATTTATCGAAACAACCACACATGCATGTAAACTGATATGAATTTCTCAATTTTGAAACGCTAAGACAATATTGCTTCAATAAAGAATCAAAGCGAAGCCAAAAGGAGACGAGATAAGACTAGTGTATATTTTCAATTCGCATAAACGTTAAAAGTGACATGACAAAATAGCGGTCACAAAATCCGCCATATTAAGTGAAACGTTTTGTGGTTGTTCGTGATCGTTGGTTGTAATCACGCATCGAAAAATACACCCAACCAAAAAGCCCGACGAAAAATATATACTAATAAGGGCGGCATAAATCTCAACACAGTATCCACTGATCGATTCGTTTCACTGAGACATTTGATCAAGATTTGCCATAATTAGAAACGTCGTCGGTAAACACAACCCTTATTACGGCCAAGGAAATGTAATTATCAAAAAATCGTAATTTCAGGCGGTTTCGTTTGTACTTTTAGATTTAGTTTTACCTGTGATATCTTCCTTTAACTCAATAAAGAAGCTATCTCCATTTCAGAAAACATTATATTCGACGCCCCGATTCATCGGATTTCATCAACAACAAACTGGGTTGAATTGTTTGACATACTAACCGATATTGGTTGCCCTGTCATTCCGTCAGTACATTTAGACGATGTAACAATACGATTATCAATTACATGATTCTATGTTGCACGCATATCGAATACTCCCTAGTTACTGATCTCAATTCCGGTTTTTGATTCGCAATCTCAATTTTTGAGGCTTTAGTTTCATTAATACGTTTAGATTTTATCAAGCTTCGTTGACAAAGATGTCATGAATAGATGAGATGCTTCATAGAGAATTGAACTATTTTTGATTTTTTCATTGTTTGTTTTTGTTTTCAAGTGCCTCGAATCCAGCCAGTCTCGCAAAGCTTCATGGTAGGATGTGTAAATATTTTTAGCGAAATATTTGTTTCATTGATCTTCTAAAAGCATATAACATTATCACCATCAGTTTCCGTGCGTTCAGTTCCGTTGCCTTTAGTTTTCCGTTGCCTTTAGTTTTCGTTTCAATTCTGCCATGAGAAATTTGAACTAAAATCGTCTTTTGTATAACCCCACTTGAATTATTTGATTACCAAATTCGTTGTGGTTTTGTTGACGCCTCTATGTCACATTTTAAGTGACTTGCATTAAGAGAGCCAATTGAAACCAGACGTTATGCCTGCTCTTTTTTTACCAAAAAAATTATGATTTAACCATATCGATCAAGCGCGATGGGCATATTGTGTATGTAATTACTTTATTTAATGTCAGCACGGCGCTATCATTCATGATTATGACGCATTTTAAGATATATTACTTCATGAACATAATATGCTGCTCTTTTGACAGTTTTCTTTTGTGTACCCATCGAGGAAAGTAATGTTCTCTTTCTCTCTTTCAAGAGAAATTAAGATGAGGAAATGAGATCGTTTTGCCAAGGTCTGAAGTTTATCTTTACCAAATAACTGTAATTTTTGATGTGAGCGTAAATCAAATCATTCAATAATTAAGATATTTAATTTGGAATCTGACAAATTCAATTTGGATGTCTTTTTGTGACTTCCGCATTTCAAGATTAACACATTTTCATGTAAATGTCAGTTAAGACTAAAAATGATATGACGATTGGATTATGCTGTGTATAGGAGGTCACGTGGTTAGCTACAAACAGTGGGGTCTATACTACTCAGACAGCAATCAAAATCTGGGCTTATTTAGTGAAGTATTTCATTTCACAACCACTTCTCCTAAACATAAATCCTTTGTTTGGTTTCCCACCCTTGTAAGCGCGCAGAAGGTTCTTGAGCTAAGCTCCGCCATTAGGGGATTTACATTTTGTCAATAAAAGGCTCTCATTTATTAGAAAAAATCATCCATCTCGACCAGCCCAATATTTCTTACTTGGATATAGTGATTATTTATATATTTCCTTAGTAATATCGAACCGAGACAACCCGAACATTGTTCGAATCTAAATTTGAATTAATTCTGTTGTGTCAATACTTTACCAATTATGAGAATACAATTATGAAAATCTGTTCAAAGTTGACATCGCAAGAAAAAAATCATTGCCAGAATATCTGAAAGTACCATGTCGGAAAACCTCAAAACAATCGATGATATATACATACAAACCGTACAGTGTTTAACAGTCGGAAAAGCTATGAATAAATTAACAACCTAGAAGTGAAATATCATCGTCTTTGTATTACAAAATAGAATATTGATCGCCATAACACAGCTTGACTGATTGAAACGCGAAAAAAATGGTTGAACCGTAAAGAGCAGTCGAGCAATCTACCAGTCCGGTTTCGTTGGGCGATTTCAAATTGTCATCAAAAAAATTCCAATATAATATTTATTTTTAGTGATCACTAAGCAACTTTGCATTACTCTTTGGAATCATATATGAAAATATATCAAATTATCAATGAAGTTAAATGCCTTCTTCATAATTCAAAAATATATATACATTTATAGCCATATACTGCATGTAGATGCATTTCTATAATTTGAATAAAGGTACATTGATATTATTGGATCGATTGGTGTTTTTGAGGTATAAAATGACTATAGAATTTAAAGCAGGTTTTAATATACGAAACCAATTTGTGTATATGTTCTACAATGTAATTAGTCTCAAACCGAATGAAAATAAAACTGATTTTATGAGCTTTAGAGTATGTCGAAAAAGCTGAACAAGACTAACGAAGCGACGAGTTCTGAATATAATATGAAGAGCTTTGTTTACTCAGATTGTGGGGAAGATTTTTTTTCTAGCTCGGTACTTCTCTTTATAACATTTCTACTTTTGACTTACCTTTTAACGTAAATGAGGTGTCTGAGCTCATCATATTTCAGTTCAATTGGATAAAAATCTGACCTAGAAAATCCCAGTCACCCCTAAAGCATCGATTGAAATACGATTATCTCATTTTCACAATAAACAGGAAGCTAAACTACAGTTCTTATATTTTCAATATTGGATCCCCTTTGCCAAACAATGAAATCCTTAATTGTAGATTTTCCCATTGTAAGGTCAATACTGTCGAGGTGTGAGCAAATAGATCGCTAGCCTCAAGCAATTAAATAGTTGCACTTGTCGATCGCGGGCCAATCAAATCACGGAATTAGACAAGTAAGAGTTCCAAAATGTCAGCAAAAATTTCAGATATCGCTTTACTTTCTATTACAAAAATTATATCAAAAGTATTTTATACAATCAGTTCTTGCCAAGAGCACTAATTGCTTTCATGAACTAAGACGGCTACTTTGTATGTACCGTTCGTGATGTTAATTTCAAGACCGTTTTCAACCTAATAATTTGATATGTAGTCGCTGTCATCCACAAACTATGAGTTCTCTTCTATACAAACATCCTCGTTTCCAGTTTCCTCTCAACTTCAGTTCCAAAATTGTTTCCAGTTTCCTCTCAACTTCAATTCTAAAATTTTTAACAAGCGTATAACTTTGCAAAATTCGAGTTTTACAATCAGAAAAATTGTCAAGAAATGAAAAAAATGCATGTAGCATGCTTTCAAAAAGTTATTGCTGTTGCCAACAAGAAATTATAAAAATAGGTTTTCATAGATATTTTGTTAACGCTTTGTGCTTTTAAAAACATTTAAGATTACACCGTGTGCTTGCGCATGACTGCGTATCTAATTTCTTTGAAAAAATAGTCCTACTCCTTTCTCTTAAGCCTAATCATCAATTGTTACTGCTGGGTTCCCTGTGGTCCGTGGCGCGCATGCCCAGTGTCCTCCTCTTTCACGGTGGCCACGAGGCCACAGAGATCTTACTCTTTGTCAGCTTTATCAGATCATTTTTTTTTACATTGTTTGCCCGGCTTTGAATTGTACAGTACACAAAATGCTACCAAGGTGTTATGCTCTGCGTCTGAATGGAATTAAAGCTAAAGTTTTGTGTTAAGCCACCGTGTCAGCTACATCAATTTTGCTTTTTAATTACACGTATGTACATGTGTCCTTGTTGTTTTTTTGCCTCAAGCTAATGAGTTCAAAATTAAATATTAATGTTTAGACACAGCTACAGAAATCAGAACCATCTGACAATCTGTAATAGACCAGCAAAAATAAAAAAATAAAAAATAAAATAAAATCCGAGGACTGTCGTCATTACAGACCACCAGTTTGGTATCTTGGTATCTTAGAAATCGAGTCCAAGTACAATATTTCGACTGTATTTCAAAGTCACAATCATCAAAAGAAAACTCAGCTATCAATTTATCTTGTTCAACGGTACCCTCGACTGCGCCTAACTGATATCCCTTTGAGTTTTGGTAACAGCCGTGAAAAGGCAAGAAAAGCAAACGAATGGACCAGGGAGATAATATGCGAATAGATAAAGCAAATATAATACTTTCGATTTCCATGAGTTTTTGCTCAAAGTGGTTGTTATAATACCACTGATTTACAATTAAGTCAAAGAAAGAGGGATGTGAAGCAGCAGTTTGGTAACTGCGAAAATAACTATTAACAATTTCTTCTTGAACCGGACACAGTTGAGTTCAATAAGGAAGAAAAGACTGGAAGTGAGCACTATAGAGGTAGAGAATGGATTAATATAACCGTTCCGTGAAAATTATACACCTATTTCAAAAAAGGTTGTCGTATGAGAGCTCTCTCAAGCCCACGCGACTAGACCGAAAAGGAGTATGGGTAGTAGCAAAAATTCACTTCGTTTCCGCTTTGGTATTGACCGTTTACCATCAGTAAGTGAACCTCTATAGTGTATAAGGTCAGAGCAAGCTGAATTTGAGTAATTTCATATTGTTTAAAAATATTAGTGTTTCTATTTGAAAGTTTTATCTTTTTGTTAATTGTTATTTTATAGTGTCCCCAATTAGCTAGTAAGCTAAACACCTTGACACTTAAATAAAGTTCATCTATCTAATTGTGTTAGATTTATGTGATTTTATAACTAGTAAATTCTTCCTATACTCCCTTTCGGGTGAGTCGCGTAGGCTTGATACCGACAACGTTTATTGAAATAGGTGTATTTATGCCCACCTCATGCTGGAGCCGGACCTAATAACAGAAGAGACTAATAAACGTTTGGTTTGTGCATAGTCGAAGAGCTCTCTTAAAGCAAAATAGAGAATAACGAGAATTATTATTCACTCTGAGCTCAGTACAGTAGAGTAAAATATTTGCCCATATTTGTACTCTATAGTTGTTTTTGTACAGCAAAAATCCGGTTTTTCAAACCGGTTTTATTTCTAAACGAAATCGCTGATAGTTTTCATTTTCCTCCTAAAATATCAGGATCTGAGATATTAAGCAGTTTTTGAACGTGATGTTTAGTTGTTATTTGAGATGATGTTCACCTGTGAAGAGGCCACAAATGTACTAGAATATCACGTCATAAGTGTGATATGAGTTGCCACATTGTAAAATAATTGGCTATATAAAGGTAAGAACTGACCACAAATGTAATAGCATGCAGTTGGCCATGAATATAATACTTGGTTTGCTACAAATATAATAGAGTGCTTACAATATATCCGTGAAAAAGTTAGCGAACTAAATTGTACTAAATAGCGCGAAATCCTTTGTTTTCCATTGTTTAATTAGTGCAAATTCGTTCACTTTCTTACAATGTTTTGCACGGATATATTGTAAGCACTCTAGCTGGTCAAAAGTACTAACTAAAGATTCTTGTTCAACATCCAGATGTATAAGATTTTGTATGTCTGTGAAAACGGCACCACACGGTCACGGCACGGTTACGGCAGGAATTTCGAATGTTTTTATAGAAAACACGGTACTGACACGGTCACGGCAAGGCGCGGTCCGTTTCACACTCATACGAAAACTGCTCTACTATGCGTGTACGTCTACAGGTCATGATGACATTCGTGTAAAGTATCTGGTAATGATAGCTGCATGTGTCAATCTATCAACCACTAAGGACCTTCACAGACAGGGCGGTTACTATTTGTCTTCGAGGGAAAACCTACATAGCACTCAGTTCGTGTGATGTATTCAAAAAATCTATTGATTGAGTCTATTGTCTTTCGTTCTACTGTATTATGCGTAGTCTCTCCATTCGGTGTCGTCGATGACTAGTTCGCACACGGGAAAAAAGAATGCAGCGAGCTAGATTCTCTTCGAGAATGAGCTCTCGGTAAACAAATAACTGTTAATAATTCTAAAACAAACTTCATCGTGTTTGGCTCAAGACAATAAGCAAAATTTGACATTAAGTAGCACTCATGAGACACCCAATTAGAATAGTTTCAAACCTAAAATCCTTGAAATTGTAATCGATCAACACTCTATAACATGGAATTCACACATTGACTGACTTCATTTCACGCTTACGTAAAATTCCAAAACAATTGGTATCCAAAAAAGTTATGCACTTTCGGTCTTTTAAAAATCTTGACATCCTTCAAAACCTCTATTATAACCTGATTTATTCTGTGTCTCTTATACATTAATTTTGGGGTAGCAGTTATAAAACGCAACTTAAGTGTATTCATCAGTTCTTGAAAAACGTGCTTTCCGCGTTATCATTTTTGCGAATTCTTGGATTGAAAACATTCCCAGCTGGACAGGAGACATGGCAGCCATGTTGGTGGTTTTCTTTTGTCACGACCACCAACATGGCTGCCATGTCTTTTGTTCAATTCACTCTCTTGGGAATGATTGCAATCCAAGCATTGAAGATCCCCGAATATGTCGTTATTCCAGAAGCTAGACGTCTTTAAAATATTTGAAATAGTGTATATGATAATATATATCAAAATGTAATTTCTATTTTGTGGAAATAGATGAACTTTATAATAACTGTACCTTTTGTTACGCGACTATATGATACTTCGGCTTCCACTGTATCTTTGAAAAACAGAATATCTTCTACACCTTTAAACCTTTAAAACAGATGTACAAACTGTACAATGACAATAAATGTCAATAGACACGTGACCGTGAGAAAATTCAGATTGTATGCTTTCAAGCCCATGCTCGAACAAACAAATGTTCCATAATTAATAAATAAGATATTTTACAACACTTGATATTAATCTCGCGATTTGAATGGTTGATTAGAGTGTGTCAATAAGAGGACAGACACACTGCTGACGCGTTTCGGTGCACGCGCGCTCGTTCTTTTGCCCCGTTTGAAAAGGATTTTTTAACTTTTATCTCAAATAATTGTTTTAAAAAACGAATTGAAGATGGTTTTGAGTTGTCTGTCCTCTTCTTGACACACTCTTGACGCCATAAAATGTTCAAAATTTTATGACATCAAGAATGTGTCAATAAGAGGACAGACAACTCAAAACCATCTTCAACTTGTTAAGTTTATATTCTAAACTTGTGTAGTCATCGATCATGTGATCTTTCGAAATTTGCTTATATTCGTGCCCATTAATAGATTAAGACGATGTTCCAACATGAAAACATCACAAGAAAGTAGTCATTTAATCAAATTATGAAGCAGACAGAATAGTGAAAGCTGCTTGGCACAATGAAAAATATATGAAGAATAAGGAAAGCTGAAACAACCAGTCATTTCCACTTTCCATATTTCTCATATAAATTATGAAGCTCATGACCATGAAAATAACCAATGACTACATGCCATAGTTTCCTCGATCGTGATTTCAGTCTGTCCAAATATCGGTTTTGGGAATGTTTTACTGATTCAAGATTAGGTCGGTAGCATCCCTCGGTTTCCTCCTTCTCCCTCCCCCTCCCCTTTCCCCCTGATATATGACGCCTTGGTTCTCCGAGGATGTGACGGTAGACGATTGGAATTTTGTCGTTGAAAATCATATAAGAAATACAGGAAAAACTGAATATCTTTCCTGTGCTTTTACTTGTGTTGTATATTATAAGTGTAAGGCGGGGAAGGTCTGTCAAATTCAATATGCAAACACAAAGCTAGAGATATTTGCGGTCTAGACAAGAAACAGGGCCGAGCTGATGAGGGCAGTCTAGACGATGAAAGTCTTTGCAATGATTTGCCTATAGGTTTCACCAAAATCCTGGTGTTCCTGACAATTTCAGGTAAAATACAAATGATCTGATATATTATTCAATAATATACTAGTTTACCATCATCATTAATCCTTTTCCGATTATAGTCCTATTTGTATAGGTTCAGTTACCTTGTAATAGATGCGCCAGTGATACATTTTTGAGTTGTTCTAAACGCTACAACCGGTACGTGTTTCTAACGGCCCAACACAACGTTTCTTGAGGTAATCGAGACGTTCCTAGGGCCAACGGTAGAAATTTTCAAAAGAAATTCTTCAAAGTCATGATCGCACCGCAGCCAATCAAATCGTTGCTTTACCGTTAGGTGTTATTTTTAATGACAAGAATTATGTGGAGTAATTTTAGCTTGCGGAAACTGGCGATAAGAAAATTGCTCCTTCTAGATCTTTTGATGATAGTCCCAGAAAGCTCCTCGTCAGCTCCTCCTCGAAAGATACTCGTCAGCAAAACTTTTAAATGAGTAATTGAAGTCGTGCAAACTCCTCAACAACAGATCAGCATTGATTGAATAAAGGCGCCGACCAGATAAACCTCAAACAATCCATAATTTCGGGATAATTGAATGACCAAAACTGCTGCTAATATTGTAATTCTTCAACGATGGGGCTATTCAGTATTTTCTTCCCTTGGCTCCAAAGTAAAGTTACAGTCAATCAGGGATTTTTTAAGGAAAATTCAGTACTGGTTCTTGTCATTTTTGTAAGTAAAATTTCAGCCAATTTTTAAAAGAAAATTCGTCAAAGTTATGATCGGCAGCCAATCAAATCATGGCGTTTTACCGTTAGGTGTCATTTTAATGATGAGAAGCTGTTTGTAGAGTGCTTTAATTAAATTTTAGCTTGCGGGAATTGGCTATAAGAAAAAAACCCTGCCCCCTCTTTGGTTATGTCACGGCTCCCGAAAGGTCGTACATAATCGTCAGTAAAACGTTTGAATTATATATCATTGAAGTCTAACAAACTCCGTCAACAATAGTGCTCAGCAACGAAGGTGCCGACGAGAAAAACCTCAGACAATCGATAATTTCGTAATAATAGTCCAGTTGCGAGATATGCTTCACCTGCCACATACAAAGGATCTAACTGGAACGAGACTACGTCGTAGTAGTACTTAAACTTTTGTCTTGTTACGAATGTCTGAGCTTTATGCACGTAACCTCGTCTTGATACTTTTGTATGTGGGAAGTGAAGTGTAACTCGGAAGTCGGCTAATAGCTAGAGATCTTTCGCATAAGCCTAGTCCATTCCACTATTAGTGGAAACCATCCACTAAATATGATAATGAGGTAAAACAGAACGTGGAGTTATTGTTTTAAACAGAAAACGACTAACACCTTGAAACAACTGTAGTTTATTACACCCTATTGTATTTTTTGCCTCAAACAAGCAAACAGCGTACAAGAAATGTGAAAAAGGAGTTGTTCATCATCATTATCTCAAAACTAATTACCATTTTTAGATCTGTTCAATCAGTACAACATGTCGCTAGGCAAGAAATGTACACATGTTTCCTAAGTTGTCACAATCAATTGTGTACTCGTCAAATGATTATGGCGATGGCCACATGTAGAACAGCCATAATTGTGGTTCCGCCTCAGGTCTGCGGTATATCTCATGTGGGGTTTCGTCGATACAACTTACTACAATACGAAATTCTCTCCAGTTACCCCGTAGAGCATTCCATTCAGCATTTGTAGGCCATCTAACCTGGTTTTGAAAGTATCTCCATAAAATTGGGATAACGTACCGTGTGAATTGTTGCAGATACGTTTGAAGGACTTACGTCAAGGCATGAGAGCTTAGTGTTCTAAGCACGAATATTTTCTAAGCCACATCATTGTTAGCGAAACTTGATTGACATTGTTGAGCATACATATCCTTCGTCTTTTTCTTACCGAGCCACGCCTACTTATCCTCGACAAAGTCCGTGATCTATATATATGTTCGGAGCATGTATACAATTTGTCTGCGCATGTCTGTGTTTTTGCCTTGAAAATCATTTGCATATACATAATTTTGAAAAACGAGATCGCTAACCAAATGTTTCGTGTCAACATAAAATTTCTTTCATTCGATATGCAAATGATTTCAAGCCAAAAACACAGACATGCGCAGACAAATTGTATACATGCTTATGTTCGATTACTTCTTCGAATGTTTCTGACAGTTCGCCTGTGTTTAGCCAAAGCAATTACCTTTGGTTCTGTATTCTTGCAAACAAACCCGCACTTCTAAATGCATGACCATGGAATGCAGGATCAACTCGTTGCATGAAGTGGCGCTGTTCAGAATGAGAGGGCGTAACCAACGCTATTAGAAACATGAGAATAGAAATGATACATCATAGATATTGAAGTTGATGGTAACGGCCAGCAATTGGAGTTAGAATAGAAATCACCATATTTAACAGTACACAGGAAATGAAAAGTATAGTCGTCTCAACATTCTGTCCATGACGGAGAGTGATTACATTTATCGACTATTCATATCCTAACAAAGTCAAATTTACATATCATAAAAGCCATCTATATAGAAAATTATGTACTGTATACGAAGTTTGTTTCTAAGCCGGCAATAATGAAAAACTAGACACTGCGCAGCAGAGCTCACTCGCGCCTAAAAGATGTGCTAGTTTGCGAGCAGTCCCACATTTCCCTCCTGAATCAGAAATAAAAAGAAACGAGCGTTGCGGGATTCCTGTACCGGAAGTATTTCGTTGGGGTCTTGGGAGTGCAAAAGACCCGAACGAAATACTTCCGGTACAGGAATCCTGCAACACTCGTTTCTTTTTATTTCTGATTCAGGAGGGAAAAGTGGGACTGCTCGCAGTCTAAGATGTGCGGGCTTTGAGCAAGTATGATAGAAAGTGGATAGTCTGGGGGGATTGACAGAGGGTGATAGTGAGGTTTTTAACTCGTGGATGCGAAGCATTCTACTTAAACTGAATTTGAATCACAGAGTGAATCATTCCAATTTTATTCTCTCAAGTGATATAAGACTATCCAAGCACCTTATAGTCAAGACAATGTGCTATTGTTTGGGTTGAATGCAGGTACTCTGCAGTGTGGTAGTTCATCTAGACTGTCCCGTCAAAAAGTACCTGAAATATTTTCCATATGCAGTACTACCTATATACTTGACTACAGTCCAAGCTACAGTGGTATATTCATGACTATAAACTGTACACTAGAAACTTTTGATTACTGTACAAATTGGTGAATACAATGCAGTCTTTAATCACACAAAATTATATCTCATTCATAATAACAATTGGTTGTAGTACTGTAGCCATGTACTGTACCTCAGAGGGTAAAAACTATTTTGCTTCACATGCTAGAAATGCAATCTGATTGCTATGCCTCACCCTCAAGGAACCTGACTTTATTATAATGCTGTTGTGGTATATCTTTGTATGCTCTTTGGTTTTCTCTGATAAAATCTACCTGGTATTGGAATTCAGAGACTTTAAGCTCATTTGTAGAACATGGAACAAAATTCCACAGTTCACTTAATACTTCTGCTGAACAGCCTATAATTAGATGCACATTGATATCTGTATCACCCAATGCCAATAGCCACAGGTAGCCCAGTTACCCTGTGAATCAAATAGTTTTTACCATCTGAGGTACAGTACATGGCCACAGTACTACAACTAATTGTTATTATGAATTAGATATAATTTTGTGTGATTAAAGACTGCATTATATTCACCAATGATGTACAGTAATCAAAAATTTCTAGACAAGTGTACAACAGTCATGAATATACCGAATATACCATTGTAGCTTGGACTGTACCTGTAGTAAATATGGAAATTATTTCAGGTTCTTGTTTATAACATTAAAAATGTTTGTCAGGATGGTCTAGATAAACTACCATACAGTTCATTACCAATGTTCATTATTTGAACTAAGTTATTGATGATGAAATACCATTATTTCTGTGGGCAAATATTAGTGATGTAAGGGACATGGCTCAGTACACATGCACTTGGTACCTACAAGTACATTGAACCCAAACAACACCACTTTGTTTTGACTATAAGGTGCTTAGATAGTCTTAAAGGGATCAATAGGACCATGATTTGTTTCTATATCACTTGACAGAATAAAATTGGAATGATTCACTGCTCTGTGATAATTCAATTATTTTTAACAGATGACTTGTAGTTTTCCTGGATTTATTTATGATGCGTGTATTTCTCGAGACTGGTATTCTTTCTCGATCACGCACATGAAAATATCACTGTTCAAAACAAGACTTTGAAAAAAAACAAAAGCTTTATTTCCATGTATATTTCTTAAATTCATTATTGACAATAAAAGTACTACGTCTAATGGAACTGTGTGTGGTTCCTGATAGATTCTAGAATGCTTTGGTTAGGTTTTGAGAAGACCGATTTGAAGTCCCCGCCGTCTTATTTCAAGTACGATCGATGAAGCTTTAAAATCTTCTATGAATCAGCAAAATATTCAACAAGACATCTCCTCTAGATTTGTAAACGGTAATTCTATCTGACATATGAAAAGAACAACAATAATCACGGAGAAAAAGGCTAAAAACTTACTTCGAAATCTCATGTCTAATGGCGGAGCTTGGTCACTTGAAGCATGGTTGAAGCACCCAGTAATGCATTGCGCGTGTTCGCAAGGCGACAGGAAACATTGTCTAAACACAGGAAACCCATGTGTAGGTTCTCTAGTGTGACATGAACTACGACGACGAAACCTGTTGGGAACCTAGACTCGCGCGGCCTGCGGCCTGGCGCGAGTAATAAAGGAGCAGATTGAATTATGAAGTATTGTTATATCCAATGCAAAAAAACAAATTTGTGAAAAATCAACAAAGTGGGGGTGTTGAAAGGCGGCGATGTGATGAAGAAGACCATGACTAGCAAAAAGACAACAATAAAAAGAACAGAAAGAATTCAAAGGATTGTTAACAAAAATGTTCACATGATGGAAGATAACGAATCGCCATCTACAAGTAAAGATACACCAAGCATGGCCACCAGTACCATCAAGAAAGCAAAGATGCTCCGACGATCAGAACAACAAACCAGAGCTGTAAAACTGTAAAAATACAGTAGGCTCTAATAATCTACGGTTGAATCAAGGTGTTAGTCGTTTTCTGTTTAAAACAATAGCTGCACGTTCTGTTTTACTCATTATCATATTTAGTGGATGGTTTCCACTAATAGTGGAATGGACTGGGCTTATGCGAAAGATCTCTATAATTGAATGACCAAAACCGACTGCCGATGAGTTCAAATATAACATTATACTGAATTCTTTGATGATGGTACTGTTCAGTATTTTCTTCCCTAATTTGCTCTAAACTAAAGTTACAGTCAATTTTGGTCAGCTAAAGTTAGTCATTATTCTTGTAATTTTTGTTAGTGATATTTTAGATCCTTGAGTTGTTTACATGTATTGTGCAACTCTACTCAATAGCTAGTACAAAATAATAAATCAATCGAAATTATCAGTTCATGCATGCATCAAGTTTACCGTATCAGTTCTAGCAGAAACAAAGTTGGTTTTAAGAACATCATTTTGCTGTATTTATTTTACATTTCAAGAACTCAAAGAAACAATTACAATGCGAAGATGTTCGTGTTTGTTTTTATTTCCCGCCAAACTGAAAGTACTTTGACGGTTGCTCTTGGAAACGTCTCGATTACCTCCTGAAAACGTCGTGTTTGGCTGTTGGAAACACAAATGTTTATACAACAACCCGAGACAAAAACTGCCTTCCAAGTTCAAAACGCACGGAAGGAGTTACAAACTTGTCATGAAAGAATATAATAGGGAAAATTATTATCATACTTAGAATAGCAAGTTGGCCATGGTGAAGAAACAAGACAATCGAATAGGACGGCTTTATTTCCAGTAAATCAAATTCTGACTTTTAATTTTACGTTTTATGTACTTTCCTTTGAACATGCACAATTAATTTTCAAACATTTCAAAATGATAAAATGGTAAAAGAACAAGGCAATCAGATCGATTCGGAGCTTTTCCAGTACAACAAATTCTGACTTTCTTACCTTAAAGCATTAACTGATTGGCGTTTCAATATTTGCAGTAGGATTTTTAGCACAGAAGCCCATTCAAAGTGATGTTTGGTTGTTTTTTGAGGTTAAGTTGCTGTTTTTAACTCACCTGTGAAGAGGCCACAAATGTAATAACTGGTCACAAGTGTAATAAGTGGCCACAAAGTAACAGCAGTTGGCCATATAAATGTAAGAACTGGCCACAAATGTAATGGCAGTTGGCCATAAATGTAATACTAAGTTGGCCACAATTATAATAGCTGATAACAAAAGTCAATACTGACTAGAGGTTCTTCTTCAGCATCAAAACACTATGCTGTTAGTTTTCAGATTATGATGGCACTCATGGATCGGGCAGGAGTTCCTGAAAGCTCCATTACCATTAATTGATCCAGGATTCACTCTTAGAAGACTCTTTTATAATCCTGGATTAGTACTTTCAGCGATCTGCCCCCTGGTAATGAAAGCTGTGTCAATAGGTTTCTATTGGTCCAACACTTAGATGTATTTGCTGCTTAATTGAACTAATGTTAAGGTGGTCGTCACCTTTTTATTTGGTCGACAGGTCTGAATTTCAGTCGCATCTTTCAACATAATCTTTGCTGATTTGTAAGATTTCTGGAATACTGAGTCCTCAATCATCAAATTACATATATATAATATTTTATGAATTGAGTAGCATTTAAACAGATATCATCGATCTTACAAATTCCATTTTAAGAGAAAAATAATGCTCATAATTCCGAAAAATCAAGATGATTTTTTTCATATTACATTGAGCAAGTGTACAAGTGTTGAGGATTACCAACGAAATTGTTCTAGGTCATTGTAGTCAGTCTTAGGTGTTGCTGCAAACTTAAAATAACAAGACGCATAGCTGCGTGAACTCGGGCTTTCTATGTAGTAAATAATGAGTTCTCTTTGTTAACATTGTCCCTTAAATCCTCCATTCGTTTATTCTGCTGTGCTCTTTGACCTAAAAGCGCATTTATACAGGCTTGCCTTCTTTTCTAGAAAGACCTACCCTGGGTTCGCAGGTGTTTATCGTCTCCTTCCGACGTTTATTTACTTGATAAGAGAAAAACTCACTAAAGAAAGCGAATAATAAACCCCTGGAGCCTAGGGTAAGAAAGACCCATCGGATTAAAAATTGATTTTTGTTTATAGTCACTACCCGTGAAATGTTTTTTTTCAAACTAACTCAGTTATTTGACTTCTGCTGTGTACTATCAATTTTAATCATGATATTTTGATTCATTTGCTTTATTAATAACAACAACTTTTACAATAATTTGAAGAGACAAATAAATGTATTTTAAAGTTTATCTGTTTATCAGTTTATCTGAAGGGTCAGTGCTTGAGCGTCGGACCGGAAATCCGAATGTAGGCTCAAATCACGCTGAGGGCTCGGAATTTTTAAGATCTGAAATTTTTACACTCGCAGAAGCATCCAACTAACACATTTCCGAGTGACAATCCAATCATTTACTTACAGAAGAATTGTTGGTAATTCTGCCTGCCTTTAATATAACTGATTTGCAATACAGCTCACAACTCTACAATTAACTTCAACACGGATTATTAGCAGAATTGTTCAGGGTGGTGAAGAGGTATTTCGTGACCCGTGATTCAGCCTAAATTAGGCTTGTGATTCGTGAAAAGCTAAAAATTCTAGCCGTGATCCGTGAAATCATCTTTGTCCGTGACTGGGATTTGCAGTTTTTCATTGCCGAGATTCGTGATTATAAAGTGCCGATTCGTGAAATATGCGACGCGCAGAAAAGAGATAACGAAAAACAGTGTGATCCTTCGATTGTAAGTACTTTCGGTCCGTTTATAAGGACAAAATTCATGCAAAAAAATCTTAGGAATGAAAAACCAGTATTTATTTTTGAATGAAAAGTAAAAATCTTCTATGATTTGTGAAATAGCTTATCATTATTCTGTGATCCGTGAAATTGCGAAAAAATGGTTCGTGATTCGTGAAGGGTACCCCCTCTTCACCACCCTGTATGTTTTAACTATAATTATTAGACTACGTTGAATTTAAGCACAAACCTTCCTTTATTTTCTTGGTTTTTAGCTTTCAAATAGCAATACAATTTAGATGACTTGGGTATTAGTTCAACGAATACGTTCGTAAACAAACTCAAAAATGTTCGCTCGTAAATTGATCTCTCGTAAAGTTCGCGGACCGACTCGTTTCGAAAACGCTCGACATCTTTTAGTGTGGGTCTACCGCGAACAGTGTGAGCGTTTGTATGTAGTTTGAGCGTACTAGAAATCATATTTACCCTTGAATCGCGAGACATCTTGCAGGCCGCCATGATGACCATGTGCTTTTGAAGTATATACTTCATGGTTTTAAGTGCCGTATAGTCGCTCTGTACTTCTCAAGTAAAGAAGCGACTATATAAGACAATCATGAAGTATATACCTCTCGACGCATGCGCCTTTCTATCTATACGCATGCGCTTTAGTTGCCAGACTGCGTTTTGCGTCGGAACGAGGAAAATAATAACAACAACAATAATGAAGGCCAATTTATAACTCGGGCATTCCTACGGAAGCCCGAGTAAAAACGTTACCTGTCGTTAATTGGAAAAGTCCGTGCCACTTTCAAATTAATTGAGTGTGAATTCAGTAGAAACCACGGAATTAAACAAGCAGCGCTACCCAGCGTAATCGTCCTGCAAACTGAGATATTTTTCTGTCTTTAGAGCAAGTATGACACTTCGATACTTCGATTTATTCACTCCTAAGATAGTTTACACTAATACTAGGAGATACAGTCGATTGCAGAAAAGTTGTAGTATTCATTTATACAAATATCTAATTTGTTCAGTATATCTATAAATCAGATGCAATTTGTAAATCAACGCTCACAACACCCATAATATTTTTTTGATACCTGCTAGAGTTTAGAAGGACTAGAAATATATTTTGGCAATCATTGCATGCAAGCAATTTTGGGTTTTGCATCTCATGAGCTATTTGTATGCTTGTATAAATTTCTACAATCGACCGCTGTATAGAGTGATGGCACTTAAACCGTGAAACAAAATCTAATAGTCAATGTCTAATAGTCTAATCAAAACAAAATAAAACAATAGAAATAGTGTCTACTAACATCTATGATGATGATTATGATGATGATGATAATTATAAGTGACGCCTATCGTTGACATCGGTGTCAATGAAAAGATATCAAGATTATTACAAAGTGTAATGAGTAGATATACTAAATAGTAATGTGAGACCAATGGTAACAAGGTGTCAAAACTGTTGTTTCGATGTATAATAAATAAATGATGATTAAGTATATGAAATAAGTTGCAATTGTTCGAAAAAATGAATTACAAATCACAGAATCATGAGATAGTCTTAATAAAAAAAATCCGTTTTATTTATTTTTATTTGTTTACTTGTTTACTTGTTTCTTTCTTTCTTTCTTTCTTTCTTTCTTTCTTTTATTTCTTTTTTCACGTAATTTCAAGTATGATGTAGAGGTATATATCAACATGTCTGCTGCCACGTGACATCGTCTTTTGCTGCATTTTGCTGTTTCAAATCAGCACCGAAGCCTCTGTCCATCTCCGAAGCGTCCAAGTAAAACCTTCATGGTTTCTTAATTTATTCAAGGTAACCCTAACCGAACACCTACGCGCGCGAGAGAAGCGTCCAAGTAGACCTCATGGTTTCTTAATATATTCAATTAACCATCACTGAACACCTACGCAACAGAAGGATATTTTTGTAAGTTCGTTCTAGAGTACTGGTTGTACAGTTTCTTAGATGCAGACGACCTGGTGTTATAGGAATGTATGGTGTCATGATAGTTTATACATATCATATCTGAATAACGAACATCAACTAAACCTTTATTTCCTGTCAGATATTACATTGCTGGCCACCTGCTGTAAATTTGTTCTGGCCGTGCGGCCATTTCATTTGTGACCGCAGTTATTACATTTGTGGCCTCTACAACCTGTACCGTCGTGTTAAAGGATGGAAACGGGAGCAGAAATTCGATTTATAGAGCATCGAACCACATCAGACAAAATGCTTTTATATTTCCAAGAAATATACATAGAATCAAGTTCAAGTGATCCAAAACACAATCTATATATTGGTCATCAATCTAAATCTAAATCTAAATCTAAATAATACTGCAATAAACTCCCTAATGCGATATGTTAAATGCAGGCGTCGGCCAGCAGTCAGTCAGAGTTGTAATAGTGGCTTTGGTTAATAATACTTTGAATGTTTAGATTGGACAAACATTAACCAGTTTTAAAAGTCTCGACAGAAGAAGAATAGAATAGAATTGAGCATAGAATTGAGTAAAATACATCGTGGGGGATTTTTTACAACTATTATCAAAAGTTACAAGTTCATGATCGCATCACTGATTTCCATTTTCAGTGTTGTCCACCTGTTCAAATTGTTATATTTTAACAGATTCTTAAACAAACACGCGATTTTCGTCGGCCATTTTTTCATTTACCTCTCTGTTCATTCTTTCCATTCAGTGTCGCTAGATAGTGACCAATACATTTTTTATCGCAGTTATGGTGCTTTATCTTGAAATAACACTGCGATGTGAATGTTGCAATTATTTAAACTTCATAACTGGTAACCTCAAAATTTATTTATATTTTAAAGTGCATTAAAGGATCAATCGTTAATAGAAAACTCCCTCTAGCAATACGAAACACAAATTTAATTCAACCACAAAGCATCCGCTACGATGCATGTTGTCGTGCCTTGGGCTGGACGACGCCTCTTCCGACGTGATTGGTCGATGGGAAATTGTGCCCCAATGCACCGACAGTTTTCTGTTTTCGTTTTCACAAATGGTTTTCGCTTGCAGCGTGACTTAAAAACATAACATGCCAAATGAGGCCAAAATCTTCCCCATTTTCAGAATACAGCTGGTTAGGTGTTATTAAAGAGAGTTCACATAGAAAAAGAAGTTGATTGTAAAAGCTCGTGGAGTCACTGAACGTCGGATTATTAAACAACTGTTCTTAACATTAGGATATTTAAGCAAAGTCATAAGAAAGAATGAGAACCCTACCTCAGTTAGGCCAATAATGATGTGCAAATGGTGGGTTACGCTAACACACTGTGCAAGTTAACTTCTCGCCGATTGGTTAGTATGCTTTAACAGGAAATATCTATTCCTAAATGTCGTTGAGACCCCAAATGAATAAGTGAGTTAAGAAATTAAGAGACAAAATGATTTGATCACAACTACAAACTTTTTTATTCATTGTTTATGTGATATAATTGAAAAAAAAGGGACAAAATGATTGGCGTTAAGTGTAAGTACAGCATAGAATTGACTGAGTAAAATACATCGTGGGGGATTTTTTACAACTATTATCAAAAGTTACAAGTTCATGATCGCATCACTGATTTCCATATTCAGTGTTGTCCACCTGTTCAAATTGTTCTATTTGAACAGATTCTTAAACAAACACGCGGATTTTCGTCGGCCATTTTTTCATTTACCTCTCTGTTCATTCTTTCCATTCAGTGTCGCTAGATAGTGACCAATACATTCTCTATCGTAGTTATGGTGCTTTATCTTGAAATAACACTGCGATGTGAATGTTGCAATTATTTAAACTTGATTAATTGGACCACCAAGCTGTCAAAAAGTGTGCCTCAGTTTGACGAGTTATTTGCATACAAATTAGAAACATTGAAGCAAGTCAAAGCCATTCGTAGATGGACCATTGGTGAAATTAAGAGACTAAATATGAATTCCCAGCACATATTTTCGCTCCAGAAAAAGAATCACAGCTATCGAATCAATATCAACGTCAGTGGAAAACATTTTTCTGCCAAACTTCAACATCTTCAGAAATATCCCAACACTCTTCTAGGAAGCGATTTGCTGTATTTGTTTTACGACCCAGTAAAGGGTGAATTCTTTTTCGATCGTGATCCCGACTTGTTTCGATTTATTTTGAACTACTATAATCTTGGAAAGTTGCACATTTCTGATATTGACTGCCCTGGTGCGTTCTTGGATGAAATGGACTATTTTGGTATCCCCCATGCAGCGATTGACGAATGTTGCTTGAATACATTCAACAAACTCAGAAACTGTGATAAAGTCACGAGCACTTGGGGGAGTCTGAAAGACAAGAGCACTAAAAGACCAAAAAACATTGGCAGCAATACTCAAGAAACTTTTAGCAAACAAGATTCATCCATTTTAAGAGATAACACAAGTGAAGAGACAAATGAGTTTTTGAAACACACCAAAAATCGGTTTGAGAGGGAACAGGATACAAGACTAGTACAGTTGTGGAGACAAATGAGAAAGCAGAGCATTCCAAAGGGTACTATCGTCTACATGCCACAAGAACATTTCATATATTCTCAAAGAACATTATGCTTCTTTAGTAAAGAGAAATTAAAAATCATCTTTCAGTATATCTACAGCTTAATCATCTTGGCCAGCTCTTTTTGCAACACTGTGGAAACCATTGATTGTAATGGCGCTAAATGTGGAGATATTTACAAGGAGACTTTCTTTGCCATGGAAACATTTTTTATTGTTGTGTTTACAATGGACTATGCCATTCACTTCATCCTCGCTAAAAATAAACTGACATTTGTTAAACAAGTGCTGAACATTGTCGATTTATTAGCAATACTTCCATATTATTTAGAGTTAATATTCACATTTTTGGTGGGTGCTTCAGATATTCTTATAACACTAAGAGTTCTTCGAGTACTTCGTCTGATGAAACTAGGTCGCAATTCTCCTAGACTACAGACATTAATCTTAACACTTCGCAATAGCCTCAAGGATCTATTGTTTCTTTACTTTGTTTTTTTGATTGGTATTGTATTGTTTGGAGGTGCTATCTATTACGTTGAGAACAATGGCCCAAATGCTGGAAACTTTACAAGTATTCCTCACTCGCTGTGGTTTACATGTGTTACCATGGTTACCACGGGGTAAGAATCTTAACGATCATTCCTCTAGCAGAATCCTGTCGCCTTTTACGTTTGTGGGTTTGCAAAAAAATGGGCCCCTGAAGAGCATTGAGGGCATTCATGTTAAATATTTAGAAACCTGCGACCACTAATGATCACTTCCCCATTTCTATTTTCATTTGTCATTTTTGAACAACTTTGCCGACTTTGCTGGACCCTGTGGCAAGCTCTCAAAAGCCTCCTTACTGCATTGCAAACCCCAAAACTTCCACTTTCTTTTTTCCACCCACAACCATATCATGGGTTACCTGTGTAGTAAACGCTTACCACAGGGTGACCAATGGCGATGTATTGGCAAAGCCCGACATTTGGTATTCGTCTATCAACTCATAATTACATTATGCAAACATAACCACAGTAGGAATAACTTTGATTATTTTTCACGCATATTACCTGATAAATTCTCGTGTGGAAATGTTTAACACTGTTTTTGGTAATTGATTGTCTAATTATTATTATTATTTTTTTTTTTTAATTCTAAAGTTATGGAGATGTAGTTCCGGTGACAGTCTTTGGCAAGATCTTTGCAGGTCTGTGCGGTTTTTGTGGTGTTCTTATGATGTCTTTACCCATCCCGATCATGCAAGAAAGAAAAGCAGATACTAAGAAACAAGAGTAACTTTCAGCTTTGACAATACAGCAGCTTCAAGCTGTAGCTGCAAGCCAATGGCCCACTTAGCCTTAAGTGACCGAAAGTAAAAACTACTTTCACCCGACCACACGATGCAAGTTCTGCAGTTTTTCTAGTTTTCCATCAACTCGTGTACATGCAATGTTTTGGGAGTAAATGCTTTAGGAGTAATCTAGACGAATTTCATGGCAGATATGTTAGTGGTCAAAATAATAGAGATATTCTCCCGAGAGAAAGCAAATCTTTTGTCTTTAAAATATTTTCTATTGCTGTTGTCCACAAATAACATGGCTTCTTGAAACCCTTCTATATATGTGCTCTATTTTTTCATAGCACAAATACTCAAATTTCTTTAAAAACGCTTTCGCACCTATGATTTCACCGCAGTTGTTTGGGACCAGGGAAAAGGATATTGCGGGTGAGGGTATCCTTAATGATCATCTAATTCTGTCTCCCGTAATTCAAGACGAAAAACATTTGATATGAAATATTTCTATTTTAATATATAATGATTTTCTTTCCCTTAATTGCCTTAAGCCTTAAGTGCTGAAAAATCATTGCAATTCGTTGGTTTACAGTGTGAGTTTCAGTGTCTATGAGCAAAAGTGAACAAAACTAGAAACACACCGTATAATAACAATTTAGGTATAACTCAGGATTGCAATTCATCTTGTTTTTATGGACTTTCTATATAAAGTAATAAATGTAGAGGAAGTAGATGTAAAAAAAAGGTTGACCACAGTGCAGGTCTTCCTAGACTAATTAAAACTTTTCTTTGACACAAGCTTCCAGCTGAAGAAAATTCCTTTTGACGAGGCAAAATCTTTTTAGCTCCTCAAAAAGTTTCCCGGCGATCCCTAACTTTCTTATCCCCTCTTCCCCAACCTTTCAAAACTTTCTCAATCAACTTTTCTTATTCGGACTTTAATAGTGCAAGTTATTGTAAAACCTTTTGGATAAATTTAAGCATCAGTGAAAATAAATATATGATGGAACATTGATAATTGATCATTGAGTTTGTCCACAGTAGACTTGTGTGATATTCCTCGTTGCAGATCGATTTTCGATTGACGACCACTTCACTTGATCAGCATGCAATGAAAGCTTCAGAGGATCAGTCGGCATCTATTCAGGTCACGTTTTGGGCTATAAAAACAAAGACTTAGTTAGGTTGACGGAATTCATTGATAAACAAGTTGGTTTTGCGTGGCCTATAAATTGTAAAATCGTCAGTACAAGTAGTACAATTTCACCCCCTCCCCCTTCCCTGACAATCAAAAACGTGGTGTCCTTGCGAGAACGTCTCGATACATAATTTGCATGCATGCGCCAGAGTTCACTTGAAGTTGAGTTCTCATTTTAATTTACTGAAGCAATCAAACTCACAGTCACAACAAGTGATATTGTCACACTTGCGGCTTCAACTCATGTCAATTTTTGCAGAGGAAAAAATGAACCATGACTGAGAAAACATTCTGGAATGGCTAAGAACACACAGACACACACACACCACAGACACACACATGCACACACAAATCGTCATAGTTTACATATAAACTGTTAATTGAAAGCGGTTGCAGTGGTAACAGGCATGCAAGTGCCCGCCCTCGTCGCTATAAAACAGCTACGCCAAATCTAAATGGGGTTTTCCCATTTATCTGATCAGTTGTGTTCCCAAAAACATACTTCAGTCATTTTTCAAAAGTGACAGTGTGGTGTGAACATTTTGGGCAGTGCTCTTATCATTAAATAGTGTTCAACCTCATTGGTTATCCGAAGCATCAATGTTCATTAGCTCCTAACCATTGTTTTCTCTTTCGATAAACGCCTTCTTTGCTTTACTGCAGTGTTGCCTCAAGGAAGAACAACACAATGAGTTTTCGCATCCACTTGGGTTTTCACTAGATAACAACGGTAATTCCTCGCAACCTCCTGCATAACCTCCACCACCAGCACACGTGCGCTGTTCTTGCATCAAACGGTGCCTGGATTTTACAGATTCTAAGGTACATGGAACTTGTTTTTCTTGAAGAATAGGAATTGGCAATGCTAAAAGCACCACTCCTGATACACAGCATATACTACCAACTATTTTTCCAGCCACATTCTTTGGAACAACGTCGCCGTATCTAAAATAAAGTAAACTTCGGTTACATTGTGGTCGGTAGGTAAATGACCGATATATATAATTGTACGACCACACTGATACGATAGATAGCCATATGGAGAACAATAGATGATAAAGATTGTTAGTGGGCAGACTACACGACACCAGTATATTTCAGTCGCGGTTGTTTTTTCTATTCAAAGTGTGGGTGGACTCGATTTTAACCCCAAATTAAATCATGGTATTCAATGGTGACAAATTGAAGCATGGTGTTCAGTGCATGGTGAAAAGCAAAAGCACAATAACTGAACTGACATGAACAAATGACTTCCTTCGATGGAAGAAGGAGCAAATTATTGTTAATCCTTTTGGCTTAAGTGTTAGTAAACATGTACTGCATTACGTTAGTTGAGTCTGTGTTTGTACGGATCCAATTCTTATTCTCAGCTAAAAGGCGAATTCGATGTTGCTATGTGTATAAAAGCAAGTAATTAAAATAGAGAAAATTGCCAGGTGGAAAAAGAGGAAGAAAGATAAAAAGATATAGCAATAAGGGGCTAATAGTTAAAATTCTCTGACTGAAGTATCTCAACGGCATCAATTCGAAATATTCTATGCAAACGATTCGAGAATTCGTTTCGTTTAAAACAAAAAATAGAAACTCCTTCTATACTGTTGAGCTTGGATACCGAACTGAACTCAAATCGAACACTAGAAGCGAAGTTAGGGGTTTTAAGTTTGTGAGACTTGATCAGTGAAAAACCAGAAACTGAAAGGAAATCTCTTATTCGGACGTATTTACTTCAATCATCATTTATCATGATAACATCGTAATCTTGATCCTCAGTGCCGTGCCGGTGTCGCTTAGGGCGTATTTGCAAATTCTCTCTGTTAAGTTCTTTTTCTTTGCTACCGCATATGCAGTCCGACCTCACTTCTCGTCGTCCATCCGAATTTTTGTGTTATAATATATATATGAGGAAATTTTGAAATGAAGAAATTTTGGTAATGACTATGATAAACATAAGCAATATAAACATGTATAAAGCGCGCGCATGTCTCTGTACGTAGTGTAGACCTATTAGATATTACAAATCAAATACTTCGAAAACTACGATCCAAAACTGGTAAAAGAAGAACCAAAACTGCAAATAGTTCATGGTATAACTAAACAGAAAAAGCTGTTCCGGTACAACAGCTACGAAAGAAAAGGATTTCTAATTTTCGTCATAAAGTTAACTTTTTTCCAAAAAACAAATATACTCATAACTATTCAAATATTAATTTAGCGTCAGTTTTTAAGATTTTTCCTAAAACAGAAAAAGAAGGACCAGGCCGTGACGGCGGTGTGTATTTGAAGAATTGCCATAAAATCCCAAAACTTTAATTTTTCATAAACAAAACTTTGCCGTGGCTTAATGGAATCAAATCCTCTGGCAACTAGGGAAGCGGTTGCCCTTGTGAGAGTTCTTAAATGAAAGTATGATGCCAATATATAATCACCTATGTCAAAAGCAAGTACCGACTTTGATCAACGAAAAAGCATAAAAGTAATTATAGTTCCAATATATATTTTGCCATTCAATGGTTATTGAATAACTTCAAAATTTCAGATTACTATGATCATTTCCATTCGTTAAACACTATTCGGTAGTTGCTTATCCGAAATCAATCATTTTCAAGAAGGTGATAGACTTTGATTTCTGCAATTAAGATCGCGGTCATCGCCGTATAACATTGGGCGGGACTAAAGAAATATTAGCTCGGCAGCAATTTTCTCAGAAAGAAAGTCCATTAACAGCGCAACGAAATGACTTCTTAGATCAAACAATATCACATTAAAGAGAGATTCCAAAATCCTACAATTCTTGTCGATTTATCTCAGAATGCTCAGAATCTTTAAGTTAAAACACTTTAAGATAATCCCAGATTACTCACGGTTTCCCAAAAAGTTAGCGCAGCATGGAAATTTTTATAGTAGCGAAATGTACTTGAATAACATTTTTTATTTGAGTACAAGATTGAATTTGTTAAATCTAAAACAACTATTACACAAGAAATAGAAAACCTGTAATTTTTTTTTAGAAACATTATCTAGAATATCTTGGAAGCACTTGAAAGTCTTGACATCTATCAATCAAGTATTGAGTGGTTTGCTTTTCCGTGCAATAAATATATTATTTCCTAATGCTAGGTAACTGAGGTTATTCCACAAATTGCATATTGTAGAGCTTTTTTATCTTGGTATAGCACAAAAGAGGTTTAAAGAAAAACTTTTGTAAAAATGTATTATCAATAACTAAAATTGAGGTATGAATAATGTACATGCATTGTCTGCCATTGGTTTGCCCGGAACCAAGACTTCTCAGAGAACTCCTTTATATAGATGTCGATTTCCCAAAATTAAAGAAAAGAGTCGGCATCACTGAGCAAATATTTTAAATCAAAGCTCGGCATATCAACAAAAGCTTTAAGTAAACGTTAAAATAGTATTGATTTTCTTGGCTCGGTTTTTGTTATCCATCTTTGTAGTCCCTAAAAGCAAGTACAGGTTGTATTGTTTTGGTCAGGTAGCTGTCAGAACGCTGTGACTGACTCGTCGGAAAGAGCACATGGAATAAGGAGAATGAATAGCGAGAATTTTGGAGAAGGACGTGGAGTCGTTTGAAGAGGTGTTGCCGAAGGAAAGTTTAGACAAGCAGATATTAAATAATACAAAATGAAGATACAAAGAAAAACAATGAGCAAGAGCAGCATCAACGAAAATTAAACGCGAGAAAACATTTGGAGAAGGACGTGGAGTCATTTGAAGAGGAGGTGTAGCTGAAGGAAAATGTTTACATAAACATAGATAAATAATATAAAATAGGGAATTTTATTAAAAATTAAAATACAAAGAAAAACACTAAAGAAGGGCAGCATCAAGGAAAGCTAAACGCGAGAAAACTTTTGGTAATTGAAGTGGAGTCATTTGAATGTAGCTGAAGGAAATGTTTACATAAATAAAGATAAACTGTACAGAATAAGAAATACTGCTAAAAATTTAAAATAAAGATAAAGAAAACTTAGCAAGAGCATCATTAAGGAAAATTAAATGCGAGAGGGCTTTTGAAAAGGCAAGTGGAGTTTTTTGAAGAGGACCTGTAGCCAAAGGACATTTTATACAAAAAAAAAAGTGAATTACTGATTAAAAAAAGTGAAAATAAAAACAAAAACCACTGACCATGAGCATTAGGGAAAATTAAACTAAGATTAAAAGCGAGAAGACTTTGGGAAAGGACTTTGGAAAGGAAGTGGAGTTGTTTGAGTAGAATATGTAGCTGAAGGAAATGTATACACAAACGTCCGGCACAAACAAAGACAAATATATAGAATATATAATGCTATTAGGATAAAAAAGGACTGAAGCAAGAGGAGAATTGAGGAAAATGAAAAGCGAGAAGACGTTTGGAAAGGGAAAGGAAGTCAGAAATGTATACACAAACAAAGATATTAAATATATGACATAAAGAATGCTATTAAAAATTAAAATTAAAGACTAAGAAAGAATAATACTGCACGATTCGCTATTGAAACTGTAAACGGTAAATTGCTTACTCACCCGACGGTCATAAGTGTTATGCAGATATACCAGAATGACTCTGGGATGCTTCCAAACTGGCGAGGCTCACTTGTATCTTGTAAATAAAACAATGCTGTTCCAAAAAGAATGATTGCCAAAAAACAGATACAATACAAGAAGATAATATCTACTGCACAACGACGTAGTGTTAATAACAGACAGCGAAGCCTACGGGAATTCCTAGTCAGTTTCAAAATTCTCAGCACTCTGAGAACCTTTAAAATTTGTAGAAAACTACTGTCCCTTCCCAATTTTTCAATGATAAGCGAGATGTAATACGGTAAAACTGACAATAAGTCAATGATGTTCAAAAATTCTTTGAAGAACTTCCTTTTCCTTGGGCAAACATAAAACCGCACAGCTAATTCTGTGGTGAATATAGCCACACAAACAGTGTCAACAATAAAAAATTCAAGATGATAGACGTCGCCACAGATTTTGTTTTGTTCACACTGCAAAGTCTCCAAAGTGACTATCAACACGCTTATAAATATGAAAAGACCATAGACAATATGAAAGAGAACTCCCGATCTCGTAGTTTTTGAAGGTCCTATGGTTTTCCAAATCTTTTGCTTCAGTGAATATTTTGGTTCACAATAAACAGTTGTATTGCCTTCACATTTGATAATCTCCCCAGGTAGATCATCATCGTCTTCCACTAGGACGTGCTTTTCCTTTGGAGTGGCCATTTCCCAACAGCAATCATCCACATCAAATACCGAAAGGCCATAAAAGTTCAATTCTTCCTCAAAAGCAGCTGGGCAATCTTCTAGAGAGCAATGAAGTCTTCCGCGTCGGTAAAAATTAAGAATGAATTTAAATAAATATGGATCCCTGTCGATAAAGTATTCTTTCTTTTCCTCGTCGTAAAATCGATGAATCATTTTGCTTCCCAAAACAGTATTTGGATGTTTCTTCAATGTGCTTTCCCACGTCTCAAACCTCCTTCCACTGACATTGAAAACGATTCGTTTATCTTCAGCGTAAGGCCTCAAACCCGCTCTGTAAATCGCTTCCTCTGTTTTTGTTCGTGTGACTCGGTTATACGTTTGCTGCTGTGACCTTGTATTAGTGCAGTTCAAGCTATTGCTGTAAATACTTGCCTTGCTGAAGACAGAATTTGAACGAGCACCGCTTGCCGCAGTTGCCTGGAACATTGGAAATCATCGAACAATTTAAAATTCGTACAGCCTATTTCTTCAGAACATAAAAAAATGAATCTCAGTCAGTGTCGACTTGCGGGTCTCACACGGTTTTGACCGGCTCCACTGACGTTTAAAATATTATGCCGATATTAGAAGTAACGTGATTGGCTCTTCGTATGCTCCCAAATGGTGGTTTACATTTGCCATTTAGTAGGAATCCTGATTTCTTTGTCCGTCGTAATTTACTTCACTTCCTGAAAATGAATAAATACAACACGTTGTCAGTTGAAGAATTTCTCGTCTGGTTTCAGAGATACCTTCTGGATACGATTCTAGAAGCAGCGGTAATGATCGTGAGGGACATTACAATATCAGGGAGATATTGGAAGATAAAAGGCCTCGAAGGCCTTGCTATTATTTAGTCATTTGGACCTGTGCGTTGCATGTCATGGATCGCTTTAATATATCTCCAGGCGTTATATATCCAGTCAACGTAAGTAGTTCACTGTCACGACGGAAACTAAAAGAATAAAATCAAACGAAACAGATCATTTTATTTGAAGAGTAAAAAAACTTCAAGATCTCCTTAGAACGACTATTGTTAGGACTTAAAAGTGCGACTGAATATAGTAGACTGAATGGGATTAAAGAGCGATTTTAAACTGATCAAAAAATGATGCTATCTAAAGCTTTAAGTTGAGAGAGCTCAAGCGACGTGCAACTGAATAACTTGATATTAAAAATTGTACAGGCTATAAATCAGTGCCGTGACCATATATCTTCTTTGGGTTAAATACTATAATTTTTCTAGATTTTTTTGATAATCTATTTGTTTCTTCCTAACCACAAATTTGCGATCAAATTGTTGGTAATTTAAATGCAAATGAGTTATATATGTGCTGAGAGGATTTACTTTTACCAATTTACCTTCTTAAATTCGTTTTAAACTTTTTTTGGTATATAATTGCTGCTAAAAACATTTTTTTAAAATTTTCAATATAAATGACTTCTATATTTCTTCGGAGGCGCATTTCAGCTTGGGATTCTATATTTACTAGCTTTCAATCACAGTTTGATCTCTCAAGCCCATCTCTATAATGAAAACATTTAGATGAACGTCGTGGGCGCAATATTTTTCTTCCCAAGACTTAGAATGTAGTGTAATAAAGAATTGCAAGTCTGTCTAGACATATTATAAAGGTTAGATGTCTTCGCAAATGAACTGTTTCTACCAAACAAGCAGTTATGTCAGCCGAGGAAATGACATCTTGAGATTTTTTAAATTACAAAGATCAGTTGGTCAGTACAATTAATGATTCACGCACAACGTACGCTAGAATCAAACTTGAATGAGGATTTTCGAGTTGAGATGTCTTGATCAAATAATTGCCAAGCATATCTTGGGCATATTCCAGCGCAAAACACGTAAAAACGTGAGCAAATTGAGGCAAACGTATATGATTCAGATTAAAAAGGAAAGAAATGAAGGTCGAATGCAATTCGTCTTTCATTTGAGGACATTTCCCCACTATATCAAAGGATTTTGATCGCAAAATTGAGTTTTATCTTAGGAAGCAATTAATGTGGCTCGTAGGAGCCAGATTTCATGCTGCTCATATCTTCCATACAGCTATTACTTTCCAGTGATCAGAACTTTATCACTGATACCAAACAACGTTTAAATGATTACTGTAATTGCTTTGTGTCAATGTCACTTAGACGAAGACTTACTACTAATCGAACATTACTGCAGCTAATCTATTGACCAGTGCCTTAAGGAAACGGCAGTTCCGTGTCAATAATAACAAAATTTAGCTACAAATGGACTTTTAACTCAGCCTATAGTTCAGAGAGTAGTTATCCCAATCACAGACTTACCAATGATATGGCCCTCACAAATTATTTTCCTTTTGGCCATCTTTACGTCTTAACTATTTGCTACACTGCAATTACATCAAGCCGCACATTATTGAAGTCCACACGTTTTTGTCCACTCTTAATTGACATCTACAAAGTACTGCCCTGTTTAGGTTTTTGATTGGCTCTCTATAACAGTGTCATCAAGTCGTTTCATTGAAAATTTTACTAAAAGCGTTTAATGGCACGTGAAAATGTGGTATTTTAACCACCTCGTGGAAAATGCGTGAACGCCTACGACCACCTTTTCTAGCTCTAAAGCAACCGGAGTAGTTAGCTTTCAAAATATACTGAACTAGCATCTCCTGGCTATAAGATCAATTGCAATGGGAATACCTCACTACCTGAATGTAGGGTCAATAAAAATTGCTGTGTTTGTTCGAAAATGCTTATTGGTCCCTCTCCAGTCATCAGAAAAGTTACGGAATCATAGACCAGCTTTTGTATGACTGTATTTTTCAAAAATGTCACGGTAGCGGCACGGCACGATTACAGCACGGTTACGACAGGAATGAGCTTTTATCAGGTATTTTTAAATTTGTGAAACAGTAAAAGAATTACCATAGCTGGAAAGAGCATGTTAAAATTAGCAAGACAGTGAAGTTTGAAGGAATTTTTAAAAATCTAAAACTCGCGAGGATATGAATTTTTGAAAAGTGTGAATTTGTAAGAAAACCTTTGCTACAATATTTCGATTTCGGAAAATTCATATCTTCGTGAGTTTGAAAGATACTTCATTCAAACTTCACAGTTTTACTAATTTTGACGTGCTCTTTCCAGCTATGGTAATTATGTTTCTGTAATGTGACGTTTGGAATTACATGAATCATTTCGAATGTTTTTATAGATATCACGCACTGACACGGTCACGGTACGGCACGGTCCGTTTTACACTCATACGAAAGCTGCTCTATTCACGATGAATCGATCTATGAAATAGTGATTTTAGTTTTATTTTTTATCATGGAGTATTTTTTAGTGAATTATAAAGCGTTGTTGAACCTTTGGATATTGACGCCATATAAAATATTATCTATTTATTTATTATTTATATATTTTACCATTACTTTTTCATTTGGTCTTGTTTCTACATCGATCGTCGTTCAGAAATTTTGCTTAGAAGATATTGCTAAACGGAATAAATTACAGCGTGACTACTCCAACCAAGGCCACCCAAAGACATTGTCATGCAAATCATCCAATCACGATCGAGTATATTAACAATACGATCTCTACAAATGTTAGAATGTCGCTTAAAGTGAATCTAATTTCCTTTGAATGTGTACGAACTACATTGAACAAGAAGCATCTTAGGGTGTGTTTACATGACACTGGGATCATCCTAACACTAGGATTATCCTAGCAGGCGAATCATCCTACCTGCTATACATTTACTGCATTCTGTTTACTAGGATGATCCTAGTACCCGAAGTGAAGACACAAATTTCCATGTAAACAGAGTGCAGTAAATATATATCAGGTAGGATGATTCGCCTGCTAGGATACAGATCCTAGTGCCATATAAACACCCCCTTAGACTAAAAATGTACCTTGGAAATTTGTCTGAAAATTTGTTTGGGTTGCCTTGATTGGAGTATTCGCACTGTACTATCGATAATAGAATTACGACCAAATTGAGTTTGATCGACTCTTTTCTTATCTGACAATTCATGTTTCCGACTCAGACAATAGCAAGCTGAACATCGTTCTGTATGTGTATGCGTGTATGTTGTAGCAGTTTTCCCACTGAAATTAAAATTTTGTCCCACAAACAAATACTCAGTATCTGTTTTATAGAGTACTACAAGGATTATGAGGCAATTTTCTTTAATTTTCACAGAACAGTAAACAATTAAAACAATTTATAATCAATTTTCAGCGATCAGAGTTTTAAATTCTGAGATATTCTAGCAAATTCGTTGAGCTTGTGGGACATAGCAACGGTAACTAGGGGCGAGATGGTACCATGAATCATGGGAGGGGCTTATGCCAAAAAATGATTGGCGAGTCAGGAAAATTATTCCTGCATATAGATTATAGTATAATGCAACGATTTCAGTATTGCTGTAACTAAAACTGAATTTCATTCGCCAATTTTATCTCAAATAGTCTGGTTTCCAAACATAAGATGCATCGATGTTTAATAAACAATATTTATTACATTTGATGGATGTTACCACTTTTCCGGCTTCGTTCTATAAAACACAATTTATGTCAATTTTCTTTGTGCTGTTCCATTCCCCTTGAAAATAAATTGTTTTGACGCCATAAAGAAATAGGGTCAGGTTGAAATAGGATAATTTTCAAAGGTTTTTAACGAGTGTTCAAACAAGAGACAACATGCATTAGCAGGCAAATTTGGGCTCGTACAAGTGCGCGTTCTTGAACTTGCGGCAAGTCAGTGCAGATAGCCACAAGTCAATAGAGGGATTTCATGGCAACCATGTTTGTGGGCAAGTACAATAGAACGTTTTTGAATGACAAAAAACTTCATTTCTCATTGGAGAAAAGGGTCTATTATTTTGACCACAAACATGTTTGCCGTGAAATCCCTTTATATAAGTGGACTATTAATACTGTTTGGAATAGCTATTGGAGAAGGAGAGCAAGTGGTCAGAGTGGTCAAATTCAAGCTTGAAAACCTTATCTCACTAAAATGTTGTTGTATGTTTTGTTTTGATGTTTGTTTGTTTGTTTGTCTATCTGTTTTGTTTGTTTGACTGATTGTCAAATTTAAGCTTGAAAAATCTAATCTCTAATAGATGTTGTATGTTTGTTTGATCGTTTCGATTTGATTTGTTTGTGCATTTAATTGTGTGTTTGTTTGTTTTGTTTTGTTCTGTTTTGTTTTGTTGTATTTTGTTCTGTTCTGTTGTGTTCTGTTTTGATGTGTGTTGTGTTGTGTTGCGTTGTGTTGTGTTGTGTTGTGTTGTGTTTGTTCTGTTCTGTGCTGTGCAGTGCAGTGCAGTGCAGTGCAGTGCTGTGCTGTGCAGTGCAGTGCAGTGCTGTGCTGTGCTGTGCTGTGCTGTTCTGTTCTGTTCTATTCTGTTCTATTCTGTTCTGTTCTGTTCTGTTCTCTTCTGTTCTCTTCTGTTCTGTTCTCTTCTGTTCTCTTCTGTTCTCTTCTGTTCTGTTCTCTTCTGTTCTCTTCTGTTCTTTTCTCTTCTGTTCTGTTCTCTTCTGTTCTGTTCTCTTCTGTTTTGATTTGAACAAATAGCTTTCTCATTCGTTATTTTCTTTTGATGTTCGATGGATTATCGGAAGCTCATCTTGATAATCGTGGGAGTTAGTGTAAGATACAGGAGAAATGTTTCCTATTTGATTTGCCCAGACAAACATCTCAGTCGGGATTCTCTGTTCCCTCTAATCTCCAGCGGTTTTGTAAATTAGAAAATATCGAATTTGTTTTGTAATGTAAATAAGATGGCGTGGCTAGCCGTTTGTTTTTATTTTTTCCAACAGAGGGATTTCACAGTAGTTATCTTTTTGATCAAAATCATACAAGTTTTCCTCCAAAAGAAACGAATTCTTTTGTCGTTCATTCAACGTTGCTGTTGCCTGCTTCCATTAAATCTCTCTATGTACAAGAAAGAAGAGTTTAAAACAATTAGCTTAAAAGAAATAAATTGTTCCTGAATTCCATGTCAATACAGACGATTCTGAAATTGCCTCCTGTAGATGTATCGTTTTTAATCGGCTTACCGATAGACTAAGCCGATAAAAAAAAGATCCAACACAAAAAATGAGCACCAAAAAATGGATGTTTTTATCCTATGTTTTTAACACATGAATAAAGTATCTCTTCGAACTGCAAAGAGCAAAATACGAATATAGAAATTAAGATGAACTAGTCTTAAAAAAACGTAACACTCCCAAATGATTATGATCGAAAAACATCTAAGAGTTAAAGACAGGAAAAAATTGCTTTTTTGAATTACCCGAGTCATTAATACCTTGAACATATTAGAAATTTCTAGCATATGAGCAATCGATAAGCAACTCATTTTCGACCTGTTTGCTGCTAATTATTTTTCAAGCTAGAAAAGGTTAGAGGATCTAAGGTTGATTGTTAAGATATATGCTCCAAATTATCACCAATTTTCGTGAGGATTATATCTTGTGGTCAGTTAAAACCTTTCTTAAATATTCAAAACCGATAAAGAATATTTAAAGTATTTGAAGGTGAAATATATGAAGAAAGATTAAGAAAGACTGAAAGATTGAAAAAGAAAAAATGGAGAGAAGGGATGAAGGAAAGAAAGGTAGAACGAAAGAAAAAGAAAGGGAAGAAGGTTAGATGGATGGAAGGAAGAAAGAAAGAAAAGAAGGATGGAAGAAAGAAAGAAAGAAAGAAGCCGGAAAGAAGGAAAGAAATGAGTAAGGAAAGAAATGAATAAGGAAAGAAAGAAAAAGAAAAAGGAAGAAAGGAAGAAGGAAAAAAAGAAGTGAAGAAGGAAAGAAAGAAAAATAGGAAGAAAGAAAGAAAGAAAGGAAGGAAGGAAGGAAGAAAGAAAGAAAGAAAGAAAGAAAGAAAGAAAGGACGACAGAAAGGAAGAAAGAAAGAAAGGAATGAAGAAGAAACAAACAAACAAACAAAGAAACAAAGAAAGAAAAAATCGAAAATTCTTACTTTGCAAAATATCCTTTAAGATTTCCAGTTAGTCGGCCTGCGTGATTAAAGAATGGTTTGCAAAACTACTTAATGACTCACTGATCTAATTTGTCTTTACGATAGGTGCAATTTCAGTGGAAGTCTAGGCTATCAGTTTGATAAGATCAAAAGACAACAACTAGCAAATGCTTTTTCTTGGCTCCTTTTATAATTAAGCTTTTAGAGCAAGCGGAAGCTCCCGATAGTGGTTTTGCTGATTGATCGCATTACTTAATCTTTAATTACTAAACGACAATGGAGATTAATTCAATATTAATAGATAAATAACATTACAGTAAGTATTTTTTAATAATCGTATTCTCGACCCGTAACGATGAGAGAGTACATCATGAGACCGAAAAGGGTTATGGGAAGAATGAATTGAATTTGATAATAAAGAACGGTTTAGTTATGTTAGAAAAATCATCTATTTTAGAAAACTCTAGCCTACGAGGCATAAACACTGCGGTCAAATGTTTTTTCCTCGTGATCAAAATCAAACTCATTACATTAGACATGACATTGAAAAAATTAGTGATAAGTAAAAGAATTCTAAAAATATTGCTTGGATGGCGCGGACGCGCATGCGCAGATATTTCACCGCGGTATTGTGAACATTAGTTGCTCTTGCAGCTCGGCCCAGGCCACAACTTCCTTTCCTAAACTCAAAACTAAAAATAATATAAAAGTTAAATAATATGAACATTAAATAATAAAATTAAATAATATAAAGATTGATTAAAAATGATATTGAATGAATGATCCTATGAATGGTTAAGATTCATAAAACAACTTTCTGTAGTGCATCTGGGCAAAGCGCCAAAACTTTCCAAGAAATTTCTGTTTTAAAGCCTATGGGCCGATTCCTCAAAAGACGTTCATAGTGAACATTGGACGTTGTTATATTTATTGTCTGAGACAATAAAAAACAATATCTAACACTTCTTAGGCACCGTTTCAATGAATCTGAATTGATCGTCGGCTCAAAATTATATGTCAGCGAAAGCTTTCTACGACGGACGAGCTAGTGCTCCAAATTCGTGTGTAACGCGGCCTTCGGATGTTCGAAAAGAGACCTTGAGCGACCACGACGACAATGGCGGGAAGACGTGATGTCAAAAATGGTTTAAGGGCAATATATGTTGTTTGTGTTTTCGTTTTGTTTTTGTTTTTGTTTCTGTTTTGTTTTGTTTTGTTTTGTTTTGTTTTTGTTTTTGGTTTTGTTTCTGTTTCTGTTTCTGTTTTGTTTTGTTTTGTTTTGTTTTGTTTTGTTCTGTTTTGTTTTGTTTTGTTTTGTTTTGTTTTGTTTTGTTTTGTTTTGTTTTGTTTTGTTTTGTTTTGTTTTTTGTTTTGTTTTGTTTTGTTTTTTGTTTTGTTTTGTTTTGTTTTGCTTTTTGTTTTTCGCTTATTCATTCAACTACAAGTCAGACTCAGACTTTTGAAATGAACGATAATGAAAAGGAAACTTTCTGGACGAACGGAAAATATACTGCTTTACGTCCTCAAGTTTCCCTTCTCTACAAAGCCGAGTGAAATCTGGACTTTGCGCGTTGTAGTTTTGGATATAATGGTTCGTTTCTTTACAACTCATTTGCACATGCAGTTATACCGTTGTCATCCTCTTGGTTAATTAAGGTAACTAATAATTCTAAAACGACAAAAAATGCTGGTTTGCTTCGGTTTCCAAACCGAAGGAGGAGAATATTGGCAATTTGGATTGCGAGAATCGTGCAGCTTGGATTGCGAAAATTTGGTCATCGGCAGGCAATGCTCACAGAAATGTTAACGTACCTAGTGTTACCAGGACAGCTCAGTATTGAGCAGTACCAGGGGCCCGTTTCTCAAAAGACCCGATAACTTTACGGACCCGCTAACCTAAATAAATCGAATAAGTTAACGAGTCTGTAAAGTTATCGGGTCTTTTGAGAAACGGGCCCCGGGTCGTTAATTGAGTCTCAGCTCAACTTACAGCGCAACTAACAGCAACTAACTCAACTGTCCTGTGTGCGTTCTATTGAAGGCTTACTCTGATACAAAGCGGTTTCTGGTTACATGAGTATTACATAACATCAAGTGACAACATGACGAATATGCGCGAACCGCTGGACGGAAGTGGCCTCAATTACTACGGTTTTAACCTGGTTTAGAGCTACCTCTCTCATAAAGAGAGTCGTATATAATCTCCCCAAAGTCTTTTCGGAGCATTACATTCGAGTGCAGAAGTATGAACAGCTAGAAATTATCCTTTCAAAATTATCCATTTGCCCAAGACAATAGAAGTGGAGACATGCGCAGATGTTATCAATTGCTACTGTATTACATTAGAATATGTGACATAATACGCTAAAAACTGATATTTACAAATAAAAGGCTTGAAGTTGTTGTAAAAGGTTTGAATGGTTCGACCTGGTGGTCATCATCAGGATGATTCTGAAAAAAAAATGCGTCTCGAGTCAAACGGGAAGCGATCGGATATTTTGGTTCTTGACTTTTTTTGTTTTACTCTATTATTCTCTGTAACAAGTGGGATTAAGGGATCAACACGACCAAATGTCGTGGCACAAAAAAAATCCTTTAATCCCGATATTGTTACACAGAACAATAGGGCAGAACCAAAATTACGATCGCTTCCCGTTTGATTTAAGACGCAGTTTATTCAAACAGAATGGAGCAAGTTTTGTTCCTGCTCTTGCGTTCGTTCTAGAATTTCAAGCCAAACGAAGTTTAATACTCCTGAGTCGGAAAGGCTTAAATTTTATATACAGGAATTTTGAACGAAATTGTTGGAGTCAGTTTAGAGAAAAGATAGTCTGACTCCGCTTGCCCAATTTGTCAACGCTTGTATAAAAAGGCCATCTTTCATTCTGAGGCTCTAGCTCCGTAAAACAATAAAGGAATTGTCTCCAAAACATTTCAAATAAATAAATAGTATGATAAACAACTACTGGTGTAAAATCAACTTATGTACATTAATATAATAATTTTTTACATCGCTTTTCGCGGAGACACTTGGAATCGCCTTAAAAAGTCGTGTCCCAAATTTAAGACTCCATAACTTTGAATCTACGGAATAAAATTCCTCGGAGCTATGTAAAAAGTTAGTTTGTACTTCCAAGATGAATTTCCAGAATTTGGTAAAGATTCTATAGCAAACCTTATTAAAGGTCGATCGGTCTTTCTGGACGATGGTACGGACATAATTCCTCTGACTTTATGCAAACCTTACGGATATATTAAAGTTATTATTAATGTTGACTTTGACCTCATGCAAACCTCACTGATAAGCTATCATTAAAAGGGTCAACAGCTGTGTACCAGCAGCTGCACGTAATAAACTATGCTTAATATTATGAAATACTAGAATATGCTGAAGATATTTTGAAATTCCCAAAATTAAATGAACAAAATTATGTTTCGTAGCATAAATACTAATCGGTATTTCGAACGGTTACTCAGATTTTCATCGGTATCTTCCAACACTTACCGTATCCTGGGCATAGGTCGGATTCATCTTCTTTGAAGTGCCCCAGTTTACATGTAACGAAGAGGTTACCGAAAATCTTAATTACGTCATAGACTCATTTAATTACCGCTGATATCTTTATGAGGGCCCAGGGTTTTTAGTCAAAGCGTGTACATGTAACCATTTGTTTCTCCGAAACCTTTCGCAATGTAACTTAAAACAATTTTTAAAATTGGTCTTGTAATTCAAACAATAATAAAGCAAAAAGGTAAATTCAGCATTCAGTTCACGGCTCCTTTAACGATGTCTTTATGCTCAACCGCTTCCTCAAGCTCACTTATCTTGACGGAAGTATAGACGAGGCTTGTCTCGATCCGAGAAAAGATAAAGGTTACGACTTTACCCTCTGGGTTGGCTTTGCGGACACAATCTGATAACTAGCGTTAATTTATGAGGATTGGATGTACTCTTCTGAATTTAAAAACTGTCCATTGTAAATATTAGCAAATCATGTGTGTAAATAAACTGTATTGTATTGTACTGGAGCAGTGATGTGGTCCATTTTGGTTCGTTTGTTTGTTTATTTGTTTGTTTGTTTGTCAGTCTGTCTATCTGTCTGTTTTTGTTTGTTTGTTTCTTTTTTGTTTTTGCTTTTGTTTGTTTGTTTGTTTGTTTGCTTGTTTTCTGGTACTTACTTTTCTTAAACTGATTCAATTTATAAAAAAAGTACAACTGTGAAGCTTTCTGAAAAAAGACAAGCATCTGCTAGGGCTAGTTTTCACTAGCGACATAAGCATAAGCATAAGCAACATATACTCATTAGCAGTGCTTGTCGTTTCTTACACCTATGTGATAAATACAATACTGAGTCTGCGTATGTTACTTATGCTAATGTCGCTAGTGAAAACCAGGTTCTAGTGAGCAGAAAACATCACTGAACTTTCTTGCTTTTGCTTGGGTTTGACGCTAGCACCTAGTTCTTTCTTTGTCATTTAACTAGAGTACAAACACTAAAAGTGTGCAATACTTTGCACTAATTAGTACTAAATAGCACTAATTAAACAATAGAAAACAAAAGAAGTTGCATAATTTAGCACTATTTAGTACTATTTATGTTGGACACTTTTAGTGTTTGTATCGGGGTTTGTAATCTACAACTACCAGAAGTTCTGCGAATTTTCTTTCTCATTCAGATTTTTATTCTTTCCTGATAATAGCAAAACCGAATTAGCACTAATTATTCCTCAAAAGAAAGTTCTGGTAGTTGTATATAGTATATGACGCCATCATGCAAGTCGCCTATTGTATATTGGAAGAGATGTTTTGTTCTTCCCTTTTATCATCTTTGCTAATTGGACTTCACTGATGTTGGCCTTGCCATCCAAGACATGCCGGTTTCCTAATTTCGTTGTTAAGACGGTTTTACCGGTGTGCTGGCGCCTTCGCTTATGTTTATGTCAAGAGACTCCTTTAGGTTCGACACTATTGATCGATATGACCATTATCTTATCATAGTAGTAGTTGCTTCTAAATAGAAGGATTGATCATTTCCAATGTTTGATCATATTAACTCTGTTAATTATCTATTCAAATTCGTCATTTCTTCGCAAATGAACGATAAAATCATTTGTCCCCAGGGAATCGATGGGTACACTCACGTATCATCATTTTATTCATCAGCCGCTTGGAGAAATATAACCCTCTGGATTTTCTTTCAATGAAACTGGTGGAGCTCCGTTTCTCTGTCGGGAGGATCTTTATTTCAGTTACCATGTAGAACCTCTTGTTTTCTTTCTTTGGGAGCATTCTAATGTACTGTATAGCTATAGATCTAGAGCTAGAATCCATTTACAGTCATTCTCAAAAAGGCCCAGGGGAGGGAGGGAGGTCTCATATATTTTGGGAAGTCAAAATCGTAAGATTTGGACGCTGATGCTTTTACAGAAATCGGTGGCAGTTTGAAATCTTGTATGTTGGTAATTTCTAGAGGCAAAAATGTTAAATCAAGTGCTCCTGTTTTCCGGGCCTTTTTAGCGGTCAAAATAAATTACGATCATCTCCTATATATATATGGGAGTCCCCTACCCCACCCCCGGGCGAAAAGGTTGTCCACAACAAATAAAAGACTTGTGAATTATAAATCATATATTTTTACTTATATTTTCTGGTTCGAATGTACCCGTATTTTTGTCAGTTTAGAAACAATCAATTACATAGAGATCAGAAACACTTGGCTACTTCTCGTGTCTCGTTCTCTTGTGGTCGATTTTATTGCTTATATTTACGTTAATACACGAGGTTAAAAATAATCATCAAAATCATTACCAAAATCAAATAGAAATACCTATTTACATATTTACAATATCAGCTATATTATCAATATTACAAAGCGAATTGGCATAAAGATTTCAAATGTCAATGTGAAGCACGTCTTCTCAATTGTGCTCAATTTTCTTGATGGATCAGAAACCGGATAAGACGAATTTGCATATTCAAGACCTTGGTTCTTTAATTTTTTTTTCTTTCGTCGTTAACAATAACATTGCTTTTTAGAGATATTCATAAAAAATGCTGCTTAAAATATGTCTTGTTTTGGCGTGATTTTAGATATATTCGTTTATAAAAGTTAAATCAACAGTACATGGAAATTATTGAAAACCATCTTTCATTTGAGAGTGTAGAATGGTTTGATTTATAAGACGTCGCGATACGACGATACTTTTATCGATATACACTCTAAATTTTATATACACTATATTATGTATGTACACTTTATACTGACCTATTCAAATTTTAAATTCAACGACAAAAACTAATGCATAAGCACATAAAGCGAAACGTGGTTGACAAAATACTAGCAACTTTCAGAAAGGAAAATGCCCTTCAAATTGAACATTTTTGGTATATTATTTTGGGTCGGCCAGAGACGTAGGATCGAAGTGCTTAGTTGTGACACTGCTTCCTTACTCAATTTGTTTTTTATTGACCTCATCTTGTCGATCTGAGACGCGTGGGTTTTTATTGCCAGTATTAGAAGAGAAACGTTACGATGTAATTTTAGGCTTTGTGAAGGATAAAATATGGTTTGAGTGAAAACGTGATTCATTTGGTTAATTATTGTCATATATCAAAATGAACAAGAAAAACACTTAAAGTGAAAAAGAAAAACACTTAAGCTGGCCTCTTTGCATCTTTAAATTAAATCCTCCGAGTGCAATTTTTCCGATAATTCCGTTTTCTACAAGCTGCAATTGTTTGATTTTCTTAGCGTCTTAAATTTCGTCAACATCCTTCAAAAAACCGCCAGTGGATAAACTCCATTTAGCATCTGTTTTCCTCACTTAAAAATCATTCTTTCAACTGACAGTTATAAAAATAAGCGAAATACAAATTTGAAATTCAAATGAACATTCTAAATGTATTTCTGGGATAAATGTGTGACCTCGTCTACTCACCTTAGAGATCAGTTTGACAATATTATTCGTAGCTCGTAATATGTAGGTACAGTTTACTTGAAATTCAGTCTTGACTGCCCCTTCCTAACGAGAGCTTGTGCCGGCTTTTGAAATACTTATTAGTCTTTTTGTTAAATAATAAATGGTGATAATGAAAAACTAATGAATAGCATGAAGGTACAAGTCATTCGTTGTTTCTTGATGATTATCTATCACGAGAGGTAGACCATAATTTAGATAAGAAAAGACAGCATACTGCGCAGACTCAGTAGATTGCTTAGTGATGACTGATATGCAAATGTATTTATGTATATGTGTACTGCATGTTGTGGTTCAATTTCATCCTTTGCTTCAATTTTTATTTTCCTTTGTTTTATGTTTTTTACCAGAAACAAAAAACACAGAACGGAAAATAAAATTTGAACCAAGGATAAAATTGACCATAACATGCATACTGTACATATATGTTTTTTTTATTTTTCTGCTTGTTTTAATTTTACAGGTTTCTGAAAAGATATACCTTGCCGGTTAATTTTGTTTGTATAAAGCGCTATATAAGTATTAAATTATTATTATTATTATTATTATTATTCATAGTTTTAATGCAAAGTTAAGCCGAATGACTTCTGTGAATAACTTGTATCACTTACTTTTTCGCTTAATTTTCTTTTTTGGTTTTGTTTTTGTTATGATTTTGTTCTTTTATTTTTTCATATTAATTTCCTTTTTTATTTACTTTCATCTTTATTTTAAATTATTCTTATCTATTATTTTATATTCATTTCCTCACAATATACTTATTTTTGGAACTCTTTCGGAACAAATAACTAGAACCCCAACCAATAGAAACTGTGGCCTACCCTCAGTCCCCAACTACCGTGCTGAAATTTCTCTTCGAGAAAGAAAAAATAAAATAAATTGATTGTGATCCCCAATTACTATCATTACCAATTAGACAATTTCATATGAGTGTGAAACGGACCGCACCGTGCCGTGTCCGTGTCAGTGCCGTGTTGTCTATAAAAACATTCGAAATCCTGCCGTAACCGTGCCGTAACCGTGCCGTGACCGTGCGATACCGTTTTCACACTCATACGAAATCTACTCTATGAGTAATACTAGTATAGAGTCGTTTTCGAATGAGCGGGAACACTGTACGTTTACGATACAATACGGTTACGGCATGAATTTCGATTGTTTTTATAGACATTACGGCACTGACACGGTCACGGTACGGCGCGGTAAGTTTCCCACTCATACGAAAACGACTCTAAGTAACGAGAGATTAACAGTTCGACTCCCCGTTGTCAGTAGTTTCATTCTCATGTGTCCTTGTCTCGTCTTCCCTCTAATCTGCGTAGCTCGGGTAGCTTTAAAATCCCATTAAACTGTGCACTGATGTGGGAGGACCAGAAGTTGCATGTCCGTCAAGATCACTTGTGGCTGAAAGCAGGGCACGTACATCCACCTTCATTGATCAGTTCCCGTTTCACACAGTGTAAGTGTCGACCTAAGGAATGCTGGAATTTTGGCTTCTTATAAAGAGAACTTAAAAACGTATTTGTTTTGAATTTTTCTATTGAACTGTCTGCTTTTTCCCCCTTTATTTTTGTAAAGTGCGTCGAGATTCTTGGGGTACGCTATATGAAAACGTCATTATTATTATTATTATTATTGTTGTTGTTGTTGTTGTTGTTGTTGTTGTTGTTGTTGTTATTATTATTACTTGCAAATTCAAAAAGTGACTGAGTTAAATTCCCTTTAGTATAATTTACAGTGGAAATGTCTGTTACATACGACTTTACGAGTTCTGGTAAGTAACACACGCTTTATATGCCCGAAACAAAAAACGTTTAAGCAATATAAAAAGCGCGCGTGCATGTCTCTGTTCTGTGATATAAACACGATGGAAGATGTAGAGCAAGAGAAAAGCAAGCTTAGGAACACGAGGCGTAGTCGAGTGTTTCTCTTGCTTTTCGAGTGCTCTGCATCTTCCAGAGTGTTTATATCACAGTACAGAGACATAAGCAATCGTTAATATATTTATTCATTTATTTTAGTTAATCAAATTTTAAATTCATTACATTCATTTAAAAAATCTAATGAAATTGAGGAGGGCCTAAACTGAACAAAGTTCAAGATTCCCTACTATTAGCCTCCTTACACAAAAAATATATACAATCTATTAAAAATATATAATACAATAGAATAAATAATAAATATATAAGAACTAACCATTAAAATATATTATAATAAGAAATTCACATGAAATTTATTATGATAAAAGGCGATTAACTTCCTGCGAAAAACGTTTTTATTTGTTTTTTTTGTTTCATATTGCTTTAATAAAATATTTTCAACGTTTTAGTATGAACCATGTCTCTGTCTTCTGATATAAATATGGTAGCCAGCCAATCAGCACGCGCGCTATATCTGAAATATTTTATAAAAATAAACAGACAAACAAACAAACAAACAAACAATTAATTAATAATTAATAAAATGATCTAGTTAGGAATAGGCTTATTGCATAATGACATTTTACAATGAATAATCATATATATGTATACTTCCAGATTCTTCCAGATTCGCCAGCCTCTGTTTTTATGTTTCTTTTCCTTAGACGCCTTCTGGGCGGCATTCTCAAACAAGTTTTACCATTTGAATATGAAAAGAAATGCCGTAAAGGATGTAGGTAGTTTAGGCATAAAACGTCGGAATTGCATCATTACTCAAGAGCCGCACACTTTTGAACAACTTGTTTAAACATGAACGCAAGATATAATCAAAGTTTTGAAAGGCGAAGGGACGGAAGAGGGCGGAGTGAAGCATAAAAGAAAGAGATACCCCATGCTGGCTAGTCATAACATAGAGTTAATTACAAAATATTTAACATAGTACGCGCGCGCTGATTGGCTGGCTACCATGTTTATATCAGAGGACAGAGACATGGCTCACACAAAAACGGCGAAAATATTTTATAAAAGCAATATAAAACGGCCGCTTATGTCTCTGTACTGTGATACAAACAAGATGGGAGATGTAGAGCACGAGCAAAGCAAGCTAAGAAACACAAGGCGTATTTTTTAATAAAAAATCATTATTTCGCTATTCAGTTGACACCGCAAGGGAATACTATGGGTTTGACAGGTTCCGCAATGGGGTTTATCGCTTTTTGCGTTTGCCAAGAAAACATTCCAACAAAAAAGGAATTTTTTAAAGAAAAAAACTGAAAGAAAGCTTGGTATTTAAGAACGTCTTAAAAATTAAATGAGTTGTGAAAAATTGACCAATAATATACGACTCCGTGGCAAAGTTGTTAAGCGCATTATTTTCGGCGATCCCTAACTTTTAAATTTTGAACAATACCATCGAGCGAGAAAATATTTCTCCGACTAACTAAGACTATATTTAGACAGGAGCAAATACTGGCAAGGCAAGGGTAATTTACGGCAAGAATGATTCTACCATTTGATAAGAAAAAGGTAAAATTTTGATGTAAACGGTGGACACTGTTCTGACTTGTATTGTCTTACAGTTTACATTTCATCCTTTATTTTCGTATCAAAATAGAATAGAATCATTCTTACAGCCTACATTATCCTTGCCTTGCCAATTTTGTTGCTGTGTAATTGGGGCTTAATTGTCTTATCATTAGCTCCAAGTGTAATGTTTTTCTTTATATTCAATCTTCTTCAGTGACGAAGAGGGAAAGACTAAGTACAATTTTCACTAAATCAGGTGACGCCTATCATTGAGACGGCTTCCTTTGATTTGAAATTGACCGCAGAAAAATAAATTGACTTTTAATAGGCTTAATTGTTGATATGAGGTTGATGTTAAGGAATTAAGAGAGAATCGAAAAGGCTTTTAAACTATGCGATGATATTATATTTTATAGCACAAAAAAGCGGAATTATTGATATTAATAATGGCTTAGGACTCACGCAAAGTGATTGACGTTTTCTTTAAACTGAGAAAAGACTTGTCCATCAGCAAGATACAAATCTCATTATTTTTTAAGTTAGGGTAGACTTTTCCACAAGTCGGTCTGTTCGCTTCTCAGAGCTAAAACTACTTATGGAATGAGCCTAGAATTAGGATAATCATACCGAAAGAAAAGCAAAAATATAATGCTTTAAATATTTTAGTGCAAAAAAGAAGTCAACGCATTTAGTTGGATTCCAAAGAAAAGAAAAAAATCGTAACCCAGATCTGCTTAATTAGAGCTGCTTTTACTGGCAAAATTGCTAAAGGCCTGACAATTTGGGCTCGTAATACTTTATTCTAAATACTCTCATTTCATTTTCATCTTATTTTGCTTTTTCACTTTTTCTTCTTTATATTTTTAGCTGGTGAAAATTGCAACGAGACTGAGAATGACGTCATATGCAGAATAGTTGCAATCACGTGATCACACAAAATGTATGCACAGACCCCATGCAAAAATGGCCCCAGCTTATTTTCATAAGTTGTGAGGACATATTTGAAAGAGCAAATGAGCTTTTATCAGGTATTTTTAAATTCGTAAAACAGAAAAAGAATTACCATGTTAAGCATGTTAAAATTAGCAAGACAGTGAAGTTTGAAGGAAATGAGCTCAAAACTCGCGAATATGAATTTTTGAAAAGTGTGAATTTGTAAGAAAACCTTTGCTACAACATTTCGATTTCGGAAAATTCATATCTTCGTAAGTTTGAAAGCTTCACGGTTTTACTAATTTTGATGTGCTCTTTCCAGCTATGGTAATATTTCTGTACGATGACTTTTGGAATTACATGATAAAAGCTCATTCAGTCACCTAGAGGAAATCGTTTAACTTATTAATGTGTAGCAGTTGAAATGATAAATGTAGAACAATCAAGTTTTTAATTTGAACCCTCTATATTTTTCCCTATTTTTTTAAAAAAACAAATAATTTCAAACTCACCTATATAATTAATCTTCATCATAATTATTTTCAAAGTTACTTTAACAAAAGTGATACATAAAATCGCCATTTTTACATATAAAAATCGACTTAAAAGAGTAGTTTTGCGGCAGTAACGCTTATGAAAAATGTATATACCACGAAACATTATCATTTAAGTTGAGTATTCATTATCTTAGTCACCAATAAAAATAAACCAATATATGAAGCCGCATAGATGTCAACAAACTTCTCCAAACAGCACAATTCCAACATGTCATGTATCATTGCACCATAATGCATACAGAGCATAGATAAAGTTTTAGTTGACATATGTCATGTATTCTACCATGTAATTCGTGCTTTAAAATTTAAGTCGACATTTCATGTATTATTCTTCTATAACTGCACGCTATAAAATTTTAGTTGACATACCACGTATTATTTTACCATAACACGATATAAAATATTGGTTGTTTAAAACGATTCATAATTCTTTGGTGTGTCCGTCTAGAACGCCGTTAATGGGGAATATTTCGGTAATTACTCATGGAGAAAGGACTGTGTTCTCTTCGTTTTTACGCGAAAAATCATGTTGTCTCTGTAGGGTTTTTAAAAGACAATGCGGATGTTTTGACCCGTTTCTAGTATCTCAGGTAGCAGTTCAAAAAGTATATTCCATGGACATTGACAAACGGTATTTGCATTTCAAATATTCTTAGATAAATACTGAAAACAACTGGTATTTATTTTATCACTTCAATGAAAACAGATATAATTTTCGCCATTTGTTCATCACTATAAACTGTTCCATTTCCCTTTATTTTTAGTTGATGTGACTAAATTTCCTAAATAGATATCAAACACAAGAAAATATCCGCGTCACCTGCTTGTTTTACTACATCACAAAAGACATGAAAGTTCATTAACACTACTAATAAAAATATGCAAATACAAAACACTTATGCGGAAAATTGTTCCTCATGGATTCTAATTTCTTTTGCAAGCATCTTTTTTTTTTAATTGGTAGAACTGGAAATTGATTTTTTCCAGGTTTTGCAGAATGAAAACCGCCAGATCTAAACTATTTTTTATTAGTGTTAAATTATTGTTATTAATAATATATTAAAATATATTCAAAGTTGCTTTCGTGAGTGATGCCAAAGCGGGCAGAATGAAACATGAAATTCAATTTCGAAAAAAAAAAAAAACACTGAACGTCTGTGGTGTGACTAGCCTAGAAATGATTTTGTTTTTCTTGCTTTTTCGGTCGCTATCCCTTCGTTGCATTGCATTTTGTGCAACCTTTTTTTAATAATAATGTCAGCGTCGATCAGTCTGTCTATTTACAATAGTTTAGAAAACAACTGGAAAAATTTAAAGTTCAATTCTCAAATTTTCCTTCTTCACTCAATTTTTGTCTCACTATTTCGTTTAATTTTCATTTCCACAAGATGTGATCATTGTATCACTCTGACTGTGAATAATTGGTGCCTGTGTTCGTTAAATAGCATTAAAAATGCATTCTCCCTACATTTTAACTAAATACAGGTTATATATTCCAACAAAACGTAATATTCTTCGAAACAAGAGAAACTGAACTCAATAACTTAAACTACAAGGACGCTAAATAAGAAATACTCACAGATCGACGCGAGCTGCTGGAGACAGTTGCACGTCTTGGTTTCACATTGTGACTGTCTGAGAGATGTTTATCAGGTCAGTGACGTCATACCGGAAGTTGCTTTACTCAACTGCCGAAACATCAAGAGTTGCACATCTCATGGTTACATTAACGAAACGGAACATAACATATTTCACGCATATGAAACTTTAAACTATTCCTTCCTCTTTCCTGTTTTTGTTATGTCTGACAATCCTTCTTCTTTATTGTCGACTATATAATGAATTTAGTTTTACAGTCAAAACGGCTTAAGCGTACTCCAAAAACATCGAAGATTCGATTCAGTTTTGCAAATTTGACGTCAAGGTTTTTTTCAAATTTGCATAACATAACGGAAAATTCAAACTTCAAAAACAAAGACTTGATACATAAATCATATTTTCTTAGCTTTTCAGCAGTCTAATCGGCTGTAACTGGTCATGGCTACTTTTAGCAATGATAGCTAAATAATCCACTGTTTATTATTTGCAATATCATTTAAATAAACAGATAAAATCACGATATCCATTCACGAGGTAACGTTTAAAGTTTACAATAAAGAGATTAAGCATCACGTACACGGGAAACGGCAACCGCCAGAGAGGATCACGTGACCTGCTTTTTTCGCGTTTGGCGTTGCTGTTTCAACGCGTGGGTGGGTCATTTTGCGTTTGCCGTAAACGTGAAAAGTCGCTCTTTAGTTTGAGTGTCAAACGCGCAGCGCCAGCCGCGAATATCGTAGGTCACGTGTTCCTCTCTGCCGTCTGCCGTTTCCCGTGAACGTGATGCTTAATCTCTCTAATGTTGATTTCGATAACGCAACTTCAAATTGAATAATGACTTCAATGATGACAAAATGAATCGGGTCTTCGATGCTTGGGGAGTAAGCTTGAGCCGTTTTGACTGTAAACCGAATCATAGCTCGAAAACTAATGAGGCAATAAATTTAGTTTTAAACAATCATAGCTCGAAAACTGGCGAGTGAATGAGGTGATTCCCTCGTTTTGCACCGCGCGCTTTTCTGCGCATGTTTTCCAAAAACACAGAATTACGACGTTGTGGGCATTTTCATTCAAATTACGTGTAAAAACGCTAAAAAAACGCAACGCAATTCAGAATTATTCAGCAGCGTCGCTATGCTGATAAAGATGCAATATCGAAAAAGGAACACCTTAAAAAAACAGATTTACAGTGACGCTTCGGCCCTTTCTCGGAGTCAGTAAAAAGGCTCACAGCTCGTTTAGCTTTTCCGGTTCTCTAGCGTTAAGTTGAAGTTAGGACTTAACGCACATACCAACTAAATCGCACTCTTACGGGGATCACATAGCAGTTGATGAGAAAAACCAAACTCGTGAAACAAGGTAATGTTTTTATTGGATTTTATGGCCTGTCACGTGATCACTCGTGTAGTTAAAAGGTGTAACATTTTGAAAATGAAGAGGCGCCCTTGAAAAGGGTAGTTTGGGACCCTTGCTACTGCGCATCTCCACGCGCATTTGAGCGCCCGCACTTTTATTAAAGAACATTCGCTTGTCCGTGGGAAGTCTGGGCACTAGCCAGTCAGTGATTGAAAAGCGAAAAAATTCTACTTTTAGCGGAGAAAAATCAAGTAAAAATTGAGAAAATTTATTTTTTCTCTGTCTGGTCCTTCAAAAACCTGTATTCTGGAAGGCTATTTTTTGCGCATTATTGTTGATCTTTCGCTTCTTCGCAAATTGTTCGGCAGCAACTTCATTCTAAATGTTTTTCTGCATCATATGGTATCATTTTGTTTGATTTTAAATATTTTTGGTTGTTAACATTTTTATATTTTGACCAGATGTCACAAGGCCATTTTTATAAAAAGTGTCCAAAACACCTCACATCTACCCCCTCATATCTCGAGAGTGACCTCGGTGACCCCCATTTTTATTTCACGTTTTATTTCCACTTATGTACCTCTTTCTCTGGAGGAATTTTGAAGACAAGTTTATCGTAAATCTAAAAAAATTAAAAAAATCTTTTTCTAAAGAAATTCAAGTTCTCAGAAATGGTCTAAAGTGAGCACCCCTTCATATGTGGATTTTATGCCCTTTTGCGCGACCACTCGTGTAAAAAGATCAATGTATAATATTTTGAAACTGAAGAGATGCCCTTGAAAACGGCTTAAGTGACTTTTCTTAAAAGAATTCAAGTTTTCTCAATTGGTCTGAAATGGACACCCCTTCATTTGTGTCACGCGATCACTCGTGTAAAAAGATCATTGTGTAATATTTTGGAACTTAAGAGACGCCCTTGAAAACGGCTAAAGTGACTTTTCTTAAAAAAATTCAAGTTTTCTGAAACAGTTTAAAATGGGCACACCTTCATTTGTGCCACGTGATTACTTGTGTAAAAAGATCATTGTGTAATATTTTGGAACTTAAGAGACACCCTTGAAAACGGCTTAAGTGGCTTTTCTAAATAATTCAAGTTTTCTGAAACAGTTTAAAATGGGCACACCTTCATTTGTGCCACGTGATTACTTGTGTAAAAAGATTAATGTGTAATATTACAATGACTTTGTGCTATTCTCCACCACATGCATTAGATCCATCCTAACCTATGCAGTGCCTGTCTTTCATTATGCACTGACTACCTAAGTATCTATCTATCTATCTACTGATCTATCTATCTATCTATCTATCTATCTATCTATCTATCTATCTATCTATCTATCTATCTATCTATCTATCTATCTATTTATCTAATATTTTAGAACTGAAGAAGAGCCCTTGAAAAAGGCTTAAGTGACTTTTCTTAAAAACATTCAAGTTTTCTCAATTTATCTGAAATGGGCATCCCGTCATTTGTGTCACGTGTCACTCGTGTAAAAAGATCAATGTGTAATATTTTGAAACTGAAGAGGTGCCCTTGAAAAAGGCTTAAGTGACTTTTCTAAAAAAAATTCGAGTTTTCTGAAATGGACTAAAATGGGCACTCCTTCATTTATGGATTTTATGTCGTGTCTTCCGGTCGGCAAAAAATCAACACTGTATGTGTAATATCTTGAAGTGATGTTAGCTATTTGCAGAGCAACTCCATCAGGCTATAGATAAACTAAGTGAGACTCAAAAGTAATGAATATTTCTGACAAATGTCGAGTTAAAAATGCATATCTATAAAACATGAGATAACATTTTGTATTCCGTTCTGTCTCAATTTCTGGGTTTAATATAAGTGCGGAAGTTGTTTGCCCGGGGTTAAAAAGAGTGGATAGAAATGGATTAAACTCTTCCGTTCAAAGGCTCCCAGCAACATATCCATGAAATGCTTTAATTACAAACTGATTGATTAATCTTGAGTGTATCTATTTTGCCGCAAGCCAAATAAATTAAAATTTTGATGACACGATTGTAGAGTTCTATGTAAGATGTATATATTTTTTTAATAGTTTTTTCTTGTTATTTTTTTCTTTTAATTTACTGACCATAGCTCTTTTTATTTCTTCCCTACAGTTCATAATTCACGGATGTATAAACAAAGTAATTTTCAATTAACTTCTGGTTAATGTTTATAAATGAATTCTTACCTTAAGTTGCTCAGTGAATATATTTTTCAGATATTTTTCTTGTACTGAATCCTGAGCTTGAGCCAGACAGCCTACAGCAGATACACTAAGACGTCGATCTAAACTGATCTCCAACAGATTGTCTGCCAAATGAATAGAAAGCAATTATTTCATGTTAGTGTCAACGATAACAGTCATTATTAAGGTAAACTGTGAGAAACACGAGAAGACAAACATCTGTAGGAACCATCGAACCAAAGTTAAATATAATGCCCTTATTGACTTTGCATCTTCTTATATTGACGTTAACATACGTTCAACTTCCGTTACTTCTTTTAATTTCCTATTCAAAGTCACTTTTTCATTTACTTTTACTCAATTTTATGAAAGTACAGTTGAATAGCGTCATGTTTTTTTCCTTGTCTGTTAAAATCCCCCCAGAAGTAAGTGATGCCTAAAGCAGTTTTCAAAATAGACTACAAATACAATACGTAGTGAATAATGCAGATGTAGGTGATATGAGAAAGGCACTAGACTGAATTCATGTGGTAAGTGGTGTACAGT